>QZGG01003116.1:0-27475 GCA_006409495.1 Sedum album
CAGACGTCTTGTAAAGACCTCAATAATTAAAACACATTTTTACACCATGTGTGGCTGATATTTATCGGATAAAAGACAGGCGTGTAAGTCGATCCTAAAATAATCAAGTTGTTCAACCAAACTGGAAGGTTTATGATAGAGAACAAGCGACACCAAATAGAATAACAGACAATAAATATCCAAAGTTCAAGAAGAGATGAAAACATATAGAAAAACAAATTTACTGGAAACTTTTACCTTGATAAACTTTCAAAGTACTCGGATTGACCACTACGGCCGCAACTCCGTCAATCTCCATATCTTCAGTCTTCACTACCATTATCAGCTTGTCTTCCGATCGGAAAAAAATAGGCCGGAACAGGCTCGGCCCATTTCATTCCAAGCCCATTAGCTTTCATCCGAAAACAAAACGACGTCATTTCGAATGTATTAATTACTGTCGCTATTTTTTCAAGTTCCGAAAAATAGCGTTCCAAAACGTGATGACCTACAATTAAGCACTACCCCAGATTTCATAAGTCAACAAATCAACCATTCCCAAACCCAAATTCAAACCAGCCAACAACATCAAAAATGGTGTCGAAAATCATACCTCCAAAATCTCCATCAACCAAAATCCCCAGAACCCCCTCTAAATCCCAATCCCAACGTTGCTCCAATCGCCATCATCGCCACCGCCACAAGTCATCTCTAATCTCCTCCCTCAACAAGTCCCTCTCCTCCTACTACCTCAAATTCCTCAAATTCTTTCAAATCCCAAATAACCCGAATCTCTTCAAATTCCTTTTCTTCCAAAAAAATAACAATGTCCCCATCCCTTCCGCCTCTCCAAATCCAAGCAATGCTTCCCGATCGCGCGATCGCTTCTCCCGCCAAAATTTGAAAATCATAGAAAAACAATCATACTCGATTTAGATGAAACACTTGTGCATTCAATGCACAATCCTCCGCCCGGTGGTCGCTTTGACTTTGTGATCCACCCGATCATCGACGAGGAAGTCATGTCTTACTACGTCCTCAAACGCCCCGGTCTAGAACAATTTTTATCCAAAATCTCATCGGTGGACGAGTTTGAAGTCGTGGTATTCACGGCCGGGTTGAGGGAATACGCGACTTTAGTACTAGACGAGATTGATAAACACGGGGTTATATCGCATAGGCTGTTTAGAGACTCGTGTAAGGAAGTGGATGGGAAGCTTGTGAAGGATTTGAGTGGTTTAGGGAGGGATTTAAGGAATGTGGTGATCATGGATGATAATCCGAATGCATATGCTTTTCAACCAGAGAATGCAATTCCGGTTCGGCCGTTTTTGGAGGATTTGGAGGATGTAGAGTTGAAGAAAATGATGAGGTTTTTTGATGAGTGTTTAGGTTTGGGGATATGAGGGATGCTGTTAAGGTGTTTTTGGATGATGAGGAGCATAAGATGATGAAGAAATTAGGCTTATGATGGTTTGATCAATTAATTACTTTTCCATATTTCATTGTTATTTTTGTAAATTATCATCAATGTACCCAAAATGTTTCATATGCTTGTTTCAAACATTTGAGATAAACAAACAGAATGGTTGAGATGGGCCTAGAAACATGATTCCGGATTGTTGGGCTTTGAACAAATCAACATTGGATTTGGAAGGTTGTCAGTTATTATTGAATCAAAAACCAACATTAATAAACAAGTGATCACCGGAATGAATAATGTTACAGATTACGAGGCGTGTGCCAAAATACAATAGACACGTGTTATTCACAAGGTGGCATGGGCACGTGGCGTCAGAATATGGCTGGTGTAATTGTTGGTAAGTACAGTATCACAAAGATAGCTTAGCTCTAGCTAGGTTGGCATGCATGCCTTTTAACGGTTCCCTCAAGCATGAAACCATTGAAAACCTGGGGATTCAAAATGCAAGCCTGTTACTATTAGGTAAATCTTCTAGCAGCTCAATTTTGATTATTGAGTCATAAGCTTCATTGAGTTCCTATGATCCTTCAGCTAAGTAAAAGACATACATGATGAATCTTGTTGTCACATTTTACTAAAAATGATGACACCTGCTGACTTGAACTGCAGGGTTAGTGCACTAAGAACAAAACGTGTTCCTTCCAACAAAAGTATCTAATAAAGCGACACCTAATAAGTATCTAATAAAGTGACACTTAATAAGTATCTAACCAACATGACACGACTACAATCTCATGTTTTAAAAATTCACAAATAGCCGCGTGTCATAAAACATTTAATCATTCGACACGTACCCTTTGAATTAGGTCGACACGTGGTGTTTAAAGTAATTTGAGTTCCGGGAGACATACCTTTTCCCCAGATTGCATTGAGAATTACAGATGCCTGCTTGTGCGAAGCTAAATGTAGATGCGCTTATTGGTAGAGTTTTTGGGTTCGTGGTGCAATATGATTGGCTAGAAGCTACCACGTCGATGTCAAAATATTTTTTAAAAAATCGAATAGCGTAACGTGTCGTCCATGTGAGATGGACACTTGTTTTGCATTTTTTAGGTCAAAACTAAAGTACACAAAGATTTGACGGTGATTTAGAAATAGTATTTAGGAAATATAGTGTGAATCAGGTTTTGCGCTGCTATTGATCTGAACAGTCTTGACAAAACTACGTAGTTTGACTTGCAACAAATTGAATCTGAAGTCTATGCAATAGTAAAAAGACATCATTTATAGGTTTGCAATTTATTAAAAATTAGTAATTTATCGAAGTTTATTATTTAAGGGAACGATATTCATTGCTTGAGGAATTATGAAACGACGTTGTTAATGTTAGAACATCAAAACAACGGGTAACCCCAAGCAGAGGGAAACCGGCAGGCGGCAGCGACTGAATAAAAGGGGCCCACCAAATGGCGACTCTTTATTGGCTAAGCTGAGGCAGTACGCTTTGCGTGTGGCAGATTAAATTAGAAATTAAATTAATACAATTTGCTTGAAAAGGAAGGGACGCTATCGTCGCTGATTTAAACTTCTCCCTCCTGCTTGCGTTTTCTCTTCTCTATCGATCAATGCGTTTAGACTGACGTCATCACGTTCGCGTTCTCGATCGATTGATACCTGGCGCTGCTGATTTCTCATTCGTCGGTCTCCACTTGGTATTTCTAATGTATCGTTTATTTGCGTTTAGGGTTAGTAACTTGATTATCAATTATAGCGATTAATCTTAGTATCTTATTGTCTCAGGTACATGGCTGCCGATTGTTCTCTGAGAAGTTTTTTTGAATACGCAGGTGACATTTATTTCTTCTTTGTTATTCTATTACTTTATTCGTAATCTTGATGTCTTCCAAAATACTGTGTCTGTTTATTATCAACTGGTTTTTGAAGCAGTAAATTTGTCATTCTGCATTTTATCGGTTGATGTTTTATGGTGAGAAAAGAACACTGAAAACTAAACCCCTTTTGGTTGTGCATACTGCATACTATACTTTTGTTTTCATTTTTTACTGCAAATCTTATTATCGTAGTATGATTCCTCAATAAATGCACTCAAACTTTCTGAGGGGGTCCTTTCCTGGTAACGGACATTTTTGAAATAATTTTCCTTGAGGTGTTCTGATGGTCATGTATGATACATTTTACAATTTACTGCTTTCATTAGGAACACCAAATTTATCTAGTATATAACTTTTAACTTAGTATATAAACTACGGTTATGGGCATACCACTCTAATACATGTGGAGAGCCATGTGTCTATTGTTTTGACTTCTGAGTTGGGAAGTGAGGCACCATCCTTGCATTGCTCTACATAAAGAGGATGAATAGTACGAAAGAATATTAGTCCCTCGATAATTATGTAGATGTCTATCCATTACATATGGATACCAAGTAAATCACAGATTTTAATTTGCCAAATGTGTTTGCAAAAAATTTCAAGGGGCGATTACATGTAACAATACTTAATCCAAAATTGTAAATTAGTACCATTAGATAATTATACTCTCTTACCGGTTCACATATACATACTGTAGTGTGTGTTACTCTAATTTAATAATTAATAAGAAATTTAGCAATGTAACATACGAGGATGAGAATTTTGAAATCCCCTTTTATTTGATTTGATAAACAAAAAGATCTTAAGAGAGAATTAAGATTTAGTTAAATTAGATATATACTTAATCTAATATGTCCAGAAATCATGATTAATAAGGGCAGTAGTTTGGAGTTCTTTAGTTTAACGATACCCTCTTAACAAATGTGTTTTCATAATTATGGGTTAATCAGATATTGATTCGCCTTGCCCTTTTGAAATGCTTTGTTAAAAGAAAAGTTGTCCCATGGACTTTCACAGTTTTATTATTTAAGCATCTTTATATAGTGTGTGTGTTTTCCTGACAAATGGTTAAACGGAGCATAAGGATGCTTACAAAACTTACATGGCTCTGTGGCTTTCTCCATAAACAATATTTGATACTTCAGAAGGCACTTAGCATAGAGCTAAATAAGTTGTTCCGATGACTGAATGTCAGATGTTTCTCATATCTTCTGAACATGATTTACCTCTTGCTAATGTTTACAGTTATTCAAATGTTTGAAGTGGGCTCCTGGAATAAGTTAAATCGTTACACCTCAGGTGAGTGTAATATTGATGCTTACATTTTCTTGTTTACTTCACTTCCAGAATAGCTAGACCAGATCTTCAAATGGATGGCTGCATGTTTAGAACTTTTTTCATTAAAGCAAACTGCTGTTTTATCATTTCCTTGGTGACAAGCTGAACCTTTTCATAACCTAATCTCATAAAGAAAACTTTCAGTTACAAACCATAGCAGTCCTTTGCAAGATAAAGTATTTTGTTAGTTTTTGTGCATAATATTATTTTTCTTGGTCGAAAAATTTACATATCGTTCTGGTTTCATGGTCAAATTTAGTTGCGCGAGTAAAATGTTAAGCGAACCAAAGTGGACACATAAATAATGAACTGGCTTGTGCCTTATTTAGGCACAAATACATAACTTTGCTGCTCGGGTAAGACTTCATCTTGCATGAATTGGGCTGTCATCCTGTGATCTTGTTGTCCTGTATCTAGTTCAATTTCAGCCTGCTGAAAATATTGGAATTCATTACTGCATATGTATAATTGTTAAAAGATACTGGAGTTACACTACTCTATACGATATATTTACCCCAGTGTTATATTGTCTGGGTCTATCTCATTATTTTCTGGTTGTGGCTGGCTTAGCTGGAGCTGGACATGTAAAGGCATGTCGTTTGCTGGAGCTAATATGTCCATATGAAGCGGAGGTCTATGCACAGCATTCACTTGGGCATTATAGATCTGTTCATAATGAAGGTACTATACAAATTGAAATTAGCTTTTCTCTATTGCAAATTGATGTTGCTTTTGTCATGACAATATGCATTTACCTGCTTGTGAAGTTGCATATTTTCTTGCTGAATAATGCTTCCCTGAAATAGAGTTTAAATCGTTAAGTTACATGAAGCTAGTGGTGAAATGGTTAAAGAAGCTAATCCCGATTGTTATGGTTGACCTTCTGATTTAGCTCTTCAATTTCAGTCATCATGATCTCATCCTAGACATGCATGAGGATAAGTCAAAGTCAATAAATAAGTTCATGTGTCTCAACATTCTTAATTTAAAATATACTCTGTAATTTGAAAAAACTTGCCTTCTTTATCCGGATACTTTTAAGATTCATTTCCAACTGTGCCTCTAAATGTTGCAATTCCTTGACTGTTAACCCTGAGAGCTGCTCACCCAGAACTATCCTGTAAATGTTTCCTGGTAAATTAATTTTTGTCTCAAGGACCACCACATCATTGCTTGTACCCAAGAAAACATTTAGCTTTTCATTTATCCGGGGATGAAACTTTCATAGATGTTTTATAGATAAACTAGCATTCTTCACAAGATTGTTTTGCCTAATACTCCATGCATATGCAGCCAAAATCAACTATTTTCATCACAGAGCAATGTTATAGCCAGCTAAAAATACTTGTTTACATCCCATTTGTTTATGTGACCAGAATCACAATGGTAATGCAAGATTGTGGACGACGATGTCGAGGTTTCTCTTATGGTAAGGTGTCATGGTAATTGTTCACACTCATTTTTTTCAATCCTACAAATCAATAACATTACCACTTCAATGATATCGTGTCAGTAATGAAAACCTGAGAATGAGCAAAAAAAGATAGCCAAGGGAAGCATCGACCACTCTCTAAAAAAGTTTCCTTGCAAGGCCTTCAGTTTGGGTGGGGAAGACACCCCTCCTCTTGGGGAGGTGGTCAGTCTTCCTCCGCCCGCGTAGTTAAGTCTTCCCTTTCCCTTTCGTATTTCCTTTCAATAATTCCTCTAGCTTCCATGCTAGTTTTCCTCTAGCCGAGTGCTAGCTTTTCCTCAAGCCATGGTGCTTGTCTTTCTGATCCCGCTTCGGGGATGGTTGTGTGGTGGTGGTTTGGGGGTGGTCTTCCGTGGGTGTGGGTGCTCGGTCACTGGCTGGAGATGCCATTTGCGAAGGATGCAAGGCTTGGTCGTCAACCCAAGCCTATGTGCGGTCTCCGGCCTGGTGGTGAACGGGTTTCGGACGGGGCGCGAAGATGAAGTTCGGATGGTGTGGAGCGTCGGACGGCGACGGGAGTGTGGATTGGGATCCGGAATGGCCGGATCTACGATGTGTGGGGGTTGCGGCTTGCGGCTGCGGCTTGGTGGGCGCGAGGATGGTGCGGCGCGGGATTAGGGACTCGGCGTGATGATGGATGGCGGCGCGAGGAGGGCGGCGGTGTGCGGAGGGACGGCGGCGGTGAGGACGGACGGAGTGAGGATGGATGGCGGCGGCGTGAGGGAGGGAGGTTGCGGCGTGAGGAAGGTTGGCGCGTGAGGAAGAAAGATGTGCTAGGGTTTCTGATTTTCGTGGGCTGGGCCATGTTGATGGGCCTGCTGGACTGGGACTTGTGCTTGTGTCCCTGGTCAGGGCTTTGAGGCTTGCGTCCCCCTACCTGGGCTGTGTTATTCGTGTTCCCGGTCAGGGCCTTGAGGCTTGTGTCCCCAGTCTGGGCTGTGTTATTCGTGTCCCCTGCCTGGACCTTGTGGCTTGTGACCCCTGCCTTTGTTTTTCCTGTTTTCTGGGTCCTGATGCCCTCTCGGTTATGTCTTGGCTGCGGAGTTTTTTTCTCGAGTCCGATGGGTTATGGACTTTGGTGAGTTCGTTGGGATGGAGCCGATCATGGCCTGCTTCACAATTTGCACTTACGAGACTTCCTCGACGTAGAGTTGTCTTAGATTATGTCCCTTCGGTTATGTTTCAATTGCGCTTCTTGTAATATCTTTTTATATGAAATGTTCTCACCTTGAATCAAAAAAAAAAAAGGGAAGCATCGACCACCAACCTTGAATACATTTTACCTAGCATTGGTTTGACTTATTATTCTAGCATGGAAGAGGTTATTCTTCAAGGTAACCTGACAAACTATATCCTGACCTACAGTATGCTGTCTAATCCAATCATATTTCATTCAAAAGTTATAGCTCTGCGAAACCTATTAGGTGGCACCTGGCCTAACTGGTATCTGTCTTTATAATTAAGTTTGATAATATTGGCTAGTTATCATGGAAGGAAAATCATGTTAAAATAGCTATATGTCAGTTTTTTCGTGTTTATTATGTCTACAGTACATAAGTAGTTAGCAATTTATAAGTACTACAGTAAAAGCAATTCTTAATATCTGATAATTGTCAAAATTAAAAGCTAGCTTCATAGCCGAAGACATTTTACTAATTATCTGAAAATCAGTAACTCTGAACTGTGGTGAACACAATTTGTTATGCATTTGTTAAAATTCATGATGGCCATACTGTTCTTCATTTTGTCTGATAAATCATTGGCAGAGGTTAAAGCACATTCTTGAAGTACTGTGTTCTGGAATCTGAACTGATAAATTCTTGATAGACAATAGCCTTTACATTTGGGTCTCGATAAAACTTGTGAAGTTATCTTCTGCTAACTTTTATTGACAATTTTTTTATGCAACTAACAGCGGCATATAAAATTGAAGTTGAGACATACCTGTGATTTTCTTGCAGACATTCCAGCTGATGCTGCAATGAAGCTGCTTCAGTTTTCCAAAACTGCGAAGAAAATATCACGCATGTTACAAAGCCCCAAGTATTTTGAGGTAAAACTTTAGCGGAGCTCGAAATATATATCATGCTTCAGCTATTAATTTCTCTTATATTTGGTATATTTCACATCAATCATATTCTGTATTTGCACAGTATACAAGGCATTGTTGCTGATTTTCTGGTTCATGAGATGTTTTTTGAAACATTAGAAAAATATAAAAGGGGTAGAAAAGTTCTAGAGGAAATTCAGCCTTGGGGTTTTACTTTTACCCATGATTATATATTTGGCAGCGAAGTCCAAGTCAGTTATAAGCTTACAGTGGCATCGCTTAAGCTCTCCTTGTATAGTGTTGTGGTAACAGATTTGAATGTCATAATATTGAAAGCAAGACAACATACCTTGACCTCCACACAAGGGTTGACCGAATGGGGTTGATCATTTTTCGAACTGCTATATTGGTCAATCACCGCCTTCATGCTGGTACATAAATATGAATTATCAGAATCAGTGCAACTATGAACAGTGTCATGTAATTAGCATGTATATTTTCTGCAGGAATTTCATCTATCAACATAAGGCTTGCACACAACATAAAGTGTAAGATAAGATTTTGCGTTATTTAACAGTTATATTTACTGCTGGACAGTCTGTATAATGTTTTTATGTGAATGTATAGCACTTGTTCACTCCCAATTTTTCACTTTTGACAAGAAGTTCACCAACCCTTAAATATAGCAAACTGTCTTTGTTGTAATTCTACTTTTTTCTTTTGTTTAGCAGAATTATCATCCCCTTTTCTCAAGATGATTCTCGTTCACAAATTCGTGCAGCAGAAATTTATCCAGTGGTGAAATCTAAATGCAGAGGTATGATTTAATATTTTGATAAATGCACATGCAACTTTCAGTTCTGGTAATAGGTATCAGTTCTCTCGCCTGTGACTTAATAGTTAATACTATGCGCCTATGTGGTCTAATCACATTTAAAACCCTTCTTAACTGCTAACTTTCAAGTAATAACTATATGGACTCAAACAGCAAAGCTTGGAATACTTAAACTGCAGTATGATAAACATGTTACCCTTTGTGCAAGTGTCTGGAAATTACTAATGTTAAGATTATTGAATTTAAAGTGTATATTTGGCAGCCTCATCTTCCCTTTACCTAAACTAGAATACATGTGTTTTACTCAATAACTTCACTCATCAATGAACATAAACTAGGGAGCTAAAGTGTATCCAGTTGTTTATCTAATTAGCACTTCAAGCAGGGTACACAGGTTACAGGTAGTCACATACAGTACAGTGTCAACATTTAGAATATCACTAATGTATTTCAGCTTTGGGTTCTACATACACGGGCAGGGGTTTTGGTAGAATTTGAAATAGTGCGCGATATTAGTTTACTTATATGTTACTCCCTCTGTCTCATAATGGTTGTCCACTTTCTTTTTTGGGTGTCCCTTAATGTTTGTCCACTATTCATTCACAACCACATATTTTATCTTTCCTTTCAAATTCTTTTAAATCTTTCATTCTTAACCACACATTTTACACTCATTACTACCTTAGATACCGTAAAATATATGTTTTTGGACAAACTTAAGGGGACAGGAGGGAGTAGTACACAATGTCCCTAAAAGTTCATATTATGCAAGGTACTTAGAACCCCAACGAACACAACAAAGAAAAAATATTTTCTTTTTCTTGGTAAGAGAACATTGCATACTTGTTATTTCTTTCAATATTGTCCTGCTATCAAAAAAATTTGTTTGGAAGGCACCTTGGAATAAAATATGCAGCTTAGTAATTAGGAGAAGTTTGAGGGGAAATTGTTATCAAACGGATGATAAAAATAGAATGTCGTATTCTAACTCCATTTATTTAATTATCTAACTTTAATGTCAACCATTAATGATAAATGTCAAAGGCAATTATACATAGGACTTTCTTGTCGAAAACCATTATTTCAATAGTTTAATTTTGATGAAATCATCCCTTCAATTTTTCTTTTGATATAACTACCTTTCAATTCAAAAATCGTTGAATTGAGATACCTCACTCACTACGGATTCCGGCGTCTTTTATAAAAAATTAGCCATTGATTCAGTTGATCATGATGTAAATTGAAGTTTTCCATCAATATATTAACCATTAAATTTTAATATGATTTTTAATTGAAGTGTTGATCATCCAAAATTTATAACTCCCAATTTCATCCACCCTCATAAATTCAACAAATTGAAACTTTTTCTCAAAATTGATATTTAATGTTCGTTTAACTTTATTTGTGTCAAAAGTTGGATTTAAATCATAGTTAACTAAGTTAACGATCAATTTTTCGGCAAAAGACACCGAAATCGGCGATGAGGTGGCACGATTAAATGATTTCTAAATTGAAGGATGATTATGTAAAAAAATGAAGAGTTGGTTTCGTAAAATTGAACTATTGAAAAGATGATTTTCGATAAGAAAACCCTTATATATAAATATAGGATAAATAATTGTGGGATGTCAGACATTATTCTAAATTATTCTAAACTGTGTATTTTGATAATATAACGATTTTGATATGTTTGTTTCAATATTAGGAATAACTAAGCTAAAAGTTGGAGAAAGCGACTTTAAATCTCTTTTGTTAGATTTGAAGAATGAACACATTTGAACAAAATGACTTCTTTTTTGCAATTATAGTTTTGATGGTTATGACTCTTAAGATAATCGAGGGGAAGTTTTTGTTCAGTTTTAAACTAAGGAAACTAGGCTTCAACAGCCGACTGTGTTTGGTCAGCATAGACATGTCAGTAATATATCATATTCCCACTTGAGATTTCATTAAGAGGAAAGCACAATGGCAAAAGGCAAAGTGGGATGGAGACAGACATGTGTAACTTTTAAACCCTATAAGAATCACTTAGATTAATGTTCTTCTCCTAGTTGATTCCAAATAGAGGAGAATTGCTAGGTGTCATTCCTTAGCGTTTTGCTAATGTCATGCTAAACTGCCTATATTTTATACATGAACCTCGTTTTTATGATGACATGCATTGAATTTTATCATTGGCTGTTTGGAGGTAAACCCTTTATAAGTAGGACCCCCTACCGAGCCTAAGAGAAGCAAATCCGAAATTAAGGGTCCAGCAAACAATCTTTTGAAACTGTGCCACTTGGTCAGTTCTCAGTTATATCATGTGATCCATAACACCCCCATGCATGCAAAACTAGTATTCTCAGACAGCCTGTCTTAGATCACTGTAATCACACTATTACATTTCTACCAAGTTATCTAATTAATCAATATGTGGAACTTACAGACTGTCTTAGATTATGTAAATACCTAATTAATACAATGGAATAGAAATAATGAACAACACAAATTTTCTGAAAGTTTGAGTTTAGTTTTAATGGGAGTTAGGGTAGGGGTAAAAGTTTATGTATCATGAATTGTCAGTACCATAATTAATAATTAATGAAAGGTTGTAACCTGTTAAGTTCAAAGAAGATGAACACAGTATAGTTACATAGTACTTAGTTATATATACGTTTTACTAGTTTAAACAAAGGAGTGTTTAATTATAGATTTAAGGCAATCTTAGGATGTTAGGAAGTGCATTGTTCTTTTGGTTTTGTTATGTAATTATTGTCAATCTGTTTAACTGATTTAGGTATGTTTTTTTGTTGTTGAACATATTTGATTCCACGCGCACGGCTGCATACAAACATATGCAGTTGCAGACACGTAGCAACATTCAATGGATTTTGTCGTTGCTGCGGAGTATGAATACGCGAGTGTATTTGTATACAAACACATACACACTACAACTACAAGCTTATCTAATTAAATTCCTGTAAAGTTGGAGTTTATCCAAACTCAACAACACCAAAAGGAATTACTAATCAGCTAGTGAATCAATAACAACAACTCAAGCAGACAACAAGCGACATAGAAAATGAGTATCTACCTAGCAATACTGAAACCCTAGAAATTATTCACATAGCAAATGAAAGAGTATATAAGAAATTAACCAACCTTGCGTTGCTAGCGAATTCGTATAGTTTTCCAGTGCTTGAGAAAATCATAACACCAACTTGAGCATCACAAAGAATGGCGAGCTCCTTTGCCTTCTTCAACAGCCCCTTTCTACGCTTGGAGAAGGTCACTTGTCTGCTGCTCGAGTTATCGATCCTTTGAATCACTATCTTCCCTCTACCCATATCGAATCCCAATCTAAATGATCAGTTGCGGCCAGATCGGCTGCTGATGCCGAGAGGCCAGGGAGGAGACTATTCTTTGTGATATTGATAAAATTATATTTAGGGCAGCTTAATCTCTATAGAGAGGAAAGTGCTCATAAATAATGCCATTATTTTAAGTATCTATGGTTAGTTCGAATTGCATTATTAAACGATAAAAAGTGATAAAATGTAATGAGATTTGTTTTACTTTGTAATTATGTACAATACGATTTTTGTTATGAATCTAATTCTCAAAGTCAAATTTGAGGAGTATCATTTATAGCTGGACAATATCAAAAATCTGACATGGTGAACATTATTGGAACTGCTCCTAATGAAAAAACCACATGGTCCAATGGAAATGTGGTTTTGGAAAAGTATGAACAGAATGTTGTGGAAGCAGACACTAATAAGATGGACATGGAGACACAACATTTTGTTGAAAGAACATGAAAAAGATTGACCCGTAAGTAATACTTAATCTAATACTTTGTGGATTATTTGTGGTTGCAGATTTGTAGGAGTTTGTTCGAGTGAAGTGAGTGGTGGTAAATAAAGTAGACTTGTTTTCGGGGAATGACTATGGCATGCCTAGTGCTTGTGATGAAGCGCGCAGATACGAAAATAGTAACAAAAAAGAAGCAAAAAACAATGCAATTACTGATACGTAATAATGTGATAGTACGAGAAATAGTTTTAGAGCGATCAATCATGTTATGAAATACGATATGTTCACCTAACGTTCAATTTCAACTACTAAACAAATGCAGTTATTCATCATAGAAAGAGTTTAAGTGAGACAAAATTATTTATGTAAGATAATGAGACAACATCACTGAGTTGATCTGCAAATCTGATAGTTAATATTACTAACCGTCTAATTCAATTGTCCTGCAATTTTTGAAATGATCGTCCCTTATGATCTCAACTCTATTAAACCAATCGAAAAACATGGAAATGATGGGTTGGTCTTCAAATTTAATTCTTCACAAAATGAAAATAATTTTACTAAGTTTCACATGATTTACTCCTCTCCACTGTCATGTTACAAAATGTGTTTTGTGAGTCCCTATGCATTGGACTTGCAAAACCTTTTTTAGTGGTGAAGTAAAATCTGTTGTTGATTGGTCAAGATAATATGGCCGCCATCAATAATCTCATAGTATCATTGATTAATCTAATCCTCTTGGCTTATCCCTAATGCACGTGTCCATGTCCTGTTTTCCTATCTCTTATCCCAATTTGTGCTTTCAATCCCACAAGTATCAATGTACGTTCAATGCAAAGCCATTCAATTTGCATTAGCGACAATCAGTAATTTAGAATTGATTTTTTGTCACCCTACAAAAGCATATGAAACAAGTTTCATGACTAAAATTAGCTGATTAAATTAACACTAGTGGTTTCTGCACATAAATATGTGCACGTAATTTTAATTTCATAATATAGTTTATAGGAGGTTTGCAGTTAATTTATCAAATATGTAAATATGAAACTTGAGGAGGGTATTTTAGGAAGGTGAATTGTGGCTTTAAAAAGAAACCGTCAATTCACCCATTTCCGCTTTATATATAGTACTATAGATTAAGGTTTGATATGACAGTTTATCAATGTAAGATTATGTGCCACATCCGACACTCGACTAGCCAAATCAAGATTCTAGAATATTCTTAAGCTTCGTGAATGTTAAACTCTAAACATTATTCTTAAACTGTGTGAATGTTATACTTCAAACACTGCTTTGATACTTGTCGCCCAATGGAGTCTTTGGAACTCACACCATAATTCTTTATTTACCGAATGAGAAATATGAGAAGAATTCGAGCCATTTTATTTGATGCATATCAATTTTTTGAATGGTCATCTACAAGTGTGATGAAGAATTTAGATTTTTATGATATCAAAAGATTTAATATCAAACGTTAATAAGATGATTGTATTTGATTGTTATATTTATAATATTAATTGGGAAAATTTGAGGAGGATGAATAAATATTGTAAGACGATGCGACAAAATCTCGAACGTTGATTACTAATAATTCAACGGATGAGATTCAAACAAAAAATAACCGTCAAATTATACTGTCCGTATTTTCTGCAAATTCAATCACCTTATTAATTAAATCTCAACTTTAATTTTAACCATCAAATTAGTCAAATTAACGATTAAAATTATTTACTACCGTCTTACAAATATTTACAGTCATTCGTGATCCTATCCATGTTAATTAATGATTAAAATATTGTGCATTTCAATTCGAATAATATTGGTTCAATTCAAAAACAAAACCGACATTACACAGTAACGAGCAGCAGCAGTGCAGTAAACGCAAGTCCACCGCAACGACTTCGTACACTCACCTGCACGCAATAACTCACATCCAATCTCTCTTATTCTCTACTGCTTCTTCGCTTCACACTGCAAAAAGCCTCGCGATCAGCACACGCTAAGATCCCTCCGCTCCGTCACTTTGTCGATCTAATTCGACACTTCAGTCTCTTTTCCGATCCACAATTAATCGCGCGGACGTGTCGGTGATGTTGATTCTAGAGAATCGTCGTTGTGGTTGGAGTAGCTGGACGAGTGTTTAGGGCCGGAGATGACGCTTTCGCCTGTGAAGTTCTTGTTTGGGTTTCTGCTTGTTTCCATCGTCTTATGGCTGCTTTTCATGTAAAGTTTCTCTCCTTTTAAAATTCGATTAAGTACTGGCATTGATTTTAGGTATTTTTGTGGACTTGTGGTTTAGTGTCAGTTGTGAATAGCTGAGTAGTAGTTTTAAGCGTAAACAAATGATACCAGATTGATGATTCCGTCGTAAATGGACTTTGTGATATACTAGACGAGCGGGTCAAGATTGTGTAGTTCAGATTGCACACAGGCACAATCTAGGCTATAACGTAGTGCAGTTACTCTTTTGTGTAGCAACAAATAATAAGAAAGGAATGCACTGGTTTCTTTAGTAATGACGATCTTGTGTAGTACCGTATGCTAATATTCTTGTTGTGAAATGACCGCTTGTTGTAGATCTGCAAATAGGCTGGTCGCTAGAATTCTTGGAAAAATTGCTGGAGCAACCATTGAACTCCGATTTGGTGGATGGAAATGCTTACGAGAGGTGGTTGTGAAGTTCAAAAAGGTTTACTCTACCCGGTATCCTTCTTTAAGTCTAACAAAAAATTTCCTCATTATAAGCTCTTGAGGCATTCTGTCTGAATGTTTTTATTTTCAGTCGGTTGTACCAAAATAAATTGGAGGTTTATGAGTTTCATGTTTCTTTGATTGTTATTTGCATGTAACAGGGCCCAGTTGCATCAATGTCTATTGGGGAAGTCAGACTCAGCTTGCGCCGTTCCTTGCTTAACCTTGGTTTTGGGTTTGCATATCGAGATTCAAAACTTCAAATATTAATTACTGATATTGAAGTAGTAATGAGGCATTCTGGTAAAAGAGCACAGAAGGTTAAATCCCAGAAGTCTCACACTTCGGGAAGGGGCAAATGGATGGTTTTGGCAAACATGGCAAGGTTTTTGTCTGTTTCTGTTACTGACCTTGTCGTCAAGGTATGAGCTTTAACAGCACTCCTATATTTTGTATAGCAAAATCCATAGGTTGTTAGTGAGAGATCACATTACGTCTGTGCTAATAGTGTCAAAATTGCTTGATAGAAATATAGAGTTGAGATGTATTTAAAGCTTTCAACGTTGGCCAGGATGCTGCATTTGTTTAATTGTATGCCCAGTTTTTTATCATATTGTATAATTGATCCGCGTACGTTTTTTCTGAGCAACCTATGTTCACCTGAAGATTCATAAAATCATGCCCAGTTCCTTTTGTTGTATGCATAATTTTCCCCCATGGTCCTGGCTGTTCATTTGAATTCGTTGATATTCTTGTGTGAATAGGAGTGTAATTGGATAGTGATTGTTCTCTCAGATGCCTAAAGTGACAATCGAAATCAAAGAACTCAAGGTGGATATATCCAAAGATGGGGCATCAAAGCCAACGTTGTTGGTTGAACTAAAAGCACTGCCCATTTTTCTTCTTCTTGAGGAATCAAGACTCAGTCTTGACGAAACATGTAACTACAGTACCCTTGGTAGCCACGAGTCATTAATGAAGTCCTCCGCTCCCTTTAGATGCAAAGAAGTCTCGATATCATGTGAATTTGGCCATGACAGGTAGCAATTTTGACCCTTCTTGGAATTTCAATACTATAATACCCTCTTGTCTGTTTGTAAGTCCTCTGCTCCTTCAAGTAATATGTCCCTGTTATTTGGGCTCTTTTTGAGTCCTTATTAAAAAAATCTCTATCATAAAATATATTTTTATCCAAAGATAAATACATTAGGTAATTGGATCAATCTATGTGATTCGGTTCTGAAGGTTATTTTTTCTTCACTTCAGTGAAATTGGCATTTTTATAAAGTTTCTGGACATAATTTGTGGTGAGGTCCACATCAATGTGAATGAGATGGTGTTAGAAAGGAAGAAGAGTTCCGCAGATATTGTTACTTGCGCTGATGAATTTGACTCAATTGATGCTGTAAATGATATGCACAAGGGACAACAGACACTTGCATCAGTTACAAAATACACATTCATGTTCCCAGAGAAGGTTGTTATGCTTGTCATATGCATCTTCATATTTTTTCACTTTCTTTTTGAAGAAGTTGAATTTATTTTCTACAAGTGTATTTGCACTGCTTATTATGCCTTGTTGGACCACTCTCTGTATGTATTGGATAATTAACTGACCTGAGTATTTTTTATAGGTTTGTTTCTCATTACCAGCATTGGACGTGAGTTTTTTACACGAAGAGCATAATCTCACTGTAGAAAATAAGATCACTGGCATTCAACTGAAGTGCACCAAATCCAAGTCCACCGAGGATGTGGGGGACACTACACGCCTTGATGTTCAAATAGACTTCAGTGAGATTCATGTAAGTTGAAATGATATTTGTAATAAGGGGGCAATGTAAGCCTTTTCTCTGCATTGGCTAATGAAGTATGTATGGTTGTTTGTGTTTTTTTCTTATCAGCTTGCTAGAGCGTCCGGTGCATCCATAATGGAGATATTAAAAGTTGACATCCTTTCTTTTGTTTATATTCCGTCACAGGTATGTTAAAGCCTTTTATCAGCGATTGATTATTTATAAAAGTTTCCTTGTGGTGCAGTCTGCTGACTGTATGATCTGTACATTCAATGAGTCCCTGACTCCCTGCAAAATAAGAATAGGGCATATATTAAAATCCTCGAGCTAAAACCCAATCGAGCAAAGACTAATAATGTCACGTAAGTTTCAGTTAAAGATATCATTATCTTAATTTGGCGATCCGGGCTTCTTTTTTTTCCTCCTGGACATCACTAGACCAGGGCTAAGATAAAAATTGGAAATTTACAACCTTGTGGGGGAATTCAGTAAAAAAGCAAGAAATGCAAGGCTTGATGTTTTCAGCATTTTGAAAATTAGTACACAATATTTTGCAATGAGTTTAACCCTCGCCTTGTTCTCAACATTTCTGTTTTTCATATTATATTTTATTTCATTGTATAGTGTATCTTGAAAAACTCATAAAAGTTGTGTTGTCCCTACAGTTTCACTTCATTTATCCTTTTTGTCTGTATTTATTGATCTCCAAGCATTGTAGATTGTATACTCTGCTGAGCTCGTTATACACTACTCATTACTATTTCTTCGAGTACTTTTGGACATTATGAGTTTTTTGTGACTTCTTCTCTGGTTAACTTTCCTATGGGTGCTTTTGTGTAGCCAGCTTCACCCATCAGAGCTGAAATTGATATCAAAATGGGTGGTACTCAATGTAATCTACAGATGCAGAGATTAAATCCATGGGTGCACCTCTTGTTTTCAAAAAGTAAGACCACTACACGTCATGACAACAAGCCAAAAAAGCTAAGAGCTTCAGACTCCAAAGTATTCATATGGACATGTACTGCTTCTGCCCCAGAGATGACCATCATACTGTATAGTCTTAGTGGTTCTCCACTGTATCATGTAAGTAACTATTTTCTCAGTTTTAAAATGCAAATTCTAAGTGGGTGGATAAATAGATATCATGATGCTGCAGCTGTTGTTATAAAATTATAATTCATATTTGAGTTATTGAGTCCAAAGATTTTCGTAATTCAGTGTTTATATGAAAGAGTTGCACTTTGAAAACTGAATAGTATCTTGAATCGTATAACACCAATTGTTCATGATAATTTTTGAACGCTGCAATTTATTTAGAGTAATGTGGTAATGTTACACACTTAAAATGACCTGTAAATGGTTCAGTGCAGGCCAAGGCCTGGAACACTCTAAACTACTGGCCTAAGGCATCCCTAAGTAATAACTCTAACCCTAAACCATCTGCTCAACTATAAACCTTGACAGTCCTCTCATCATTATTGTAGTAGAATTGCTGTGTTTGAGCAATTATCCTCCTTTTGAGTAATAAAACTGTAACCGTGGTAGTTAATAAATTCAGATTTGTTACCATTAACTTTTAGTTTTACTAAAACAATAATTTAAAATTCTACAACTTTATATTTTAATGTTTCAGCTTAATGACATCACCTTATTTTCTCATTCACATGTATTGCGTGCAGATATCACGAACAATAGGCTTCTGATACTGTTGCATGCCCTATTTCATATTTGTAGGGCAAGTTTTCCCTTGTACAATCTACACCACGTATTAACTATGGGCATTCTTGTATTTTACTGTTAATAGGAAGTCTTCAGTCCCAAAGAACGTATAAGATAATTTCCAGTTTGCGATATACCTTCATTCATTTGATTCACTGAGATATCAACGCAATTTTGAATTAAGAAGGATAAGACAGTCTTCAGACTATATAGCTTCATAGATATTTCATAGATAGCTTCATAGTCTTCATAGCTGTTTTCTCATTTTAAAATTATTTGAGCTCTTAATTGCTGTTTCTTACCCTTAACCAAACTATATTGTTTGCAGGAGTTCACTTTTAAGTAAAATAATTTGGGCACCATACATTTTTAAACTGTTGTTTTTTGGTGTATTTTTGCAGGGTTGCTCGCAATCCTCCCATGTGTATGCAAATAATATTTCTTGCACTGGAACTACTATGCATATAGAGTTTGGTGAAATTAATCTTCATTTAGCAGATGAGTATCAGGAATATTCGAAAGAATGCCTGTTTAGCGTGGAATCTAATTCTGGTTCCTTAATGCATATCGCTAAGATCAGCATCGACTGGGGAAAGAAAGACATAGAGTCACCTGATGAGTACGGGCATGGGTCTTTGCTTGCTCTATTAGTTGATATTACAGGTATGGATATTAATCTTACATATGAGCGTGTTGGGTGTCTTGTATCAAGTGCTCTTTCATTTCAGAGTTTCTTCAAAAGTATCCTTGCTTCTAAGAAGACTGTGACACAAAACCGTGGTCAGCGCATAGTCAAAAATTCTGGAAAGGGTACCCGGGTTTTGAACTTCAATCTTGAAAGGTGTACAGTAAAATTTAGTGGTGTGACAAGGATAGAAAGCTCGGTAATTCAAGACCCAAAGCGTGTAAATTATGGATCACAAGGTGGAAAAGTTGTAATTAGTGTTGCAACTGATGGCACTGAACGTAGTGCCGAAATTTTTTCCAGAATTCCTGAGGAGATTAAGAAGCTAAAATATTCTGTGTCACTTGATGTAGTTCATTTTAGTCTCTCCATGAATAAAGACAAACAATCCTCCCAAGTGGAGCTTGAAAGAGCTAAATCTGTGTACCAAGATTACATGGATGATCACAAGCCTGGAACGAAGGTGACTTTGCTTGATATACAAAATGCCAAATTCGTCAGGCGTGATGGTGGCCACAAAGAGATTGCGGCCTGCTCACTCTTCAGTGCCACTGATATTACTGTGAGATGGGAACCTGAAGCGCAAATTTGTTTATTTGAGCTTTTCCTTCAGTTGAAGTTATTAGTTCACGATGAGAAGCTACGCAACGAAAATAGTAATAGAAATATGAGCTCTGAAGAGATCCATGGGAAAGAAAGCATTACTGAATCGGTACAGTCTGATAGCAGTCACCAGAAAAAGGAATCTATATTCGCTGTTGATATTGAAATGCTGAGTGTGTATGCAGAGGTCGGCGATGGTGTTTTTGCTGTATTTCAAGTTCAGTCCATTTTCTCTGAGAATGCCCGTATAGGAGTACTTCTTGAAGGGTTACTGCTAAGTTTTAATGGGTCCAGAGTACTTAAAAGTAGCCGAATGCAAATTTCCCGTATACCTAGTATTCTAAGTAGCTCATCCTCTGGGAAATCAACTGTTACATCATGGGATTGGGTTATTCAGGGGCTAGATGTCCACATATGCATGCCCTACCGTTTGCAGTTGCGTGCTATAGAGGATTCTATTGAAGATATGTTGCGCGGTCTAAAGCTCATTTGTTCAGCTAAAACTAAACTTCTCGTTCCACTAAAGAAAGAAACCCGGAAATCTAAACCGTCTAATCCATTGATGCTTGGTTCTGTCAGGCTATGTATTCGTAAATTAACTGCTGCTATTGAGGAAGAACCAATTCAGGGTTGGCTTGATGAACATTATCACCTCATGAAAAATGAGGCAAACGAGTTGGCAGTCAGGCTGAAGTTTTTGGATGATGCTATTTCTGAAGCCAGTCAGTGTGCTGGAAATGATGAAACAAATGGTTCAGCTCATGGAAGGAAAGTTCATTATGATGGTGAGGAAATTGACATGCTAGATCCTTCTGCTGTGGAAAAACTGCGAGAACACATATACAAACAATCATTTCGTTCATATTACAAGGCTTGCCAGAAGCTTTCTGTGGCGGAAGGTTCAGGCGCCGGTAGCAGTGGCTTTCAGTCAGGTTTCAAACCAAGCAATGATAGGGCAAATCTTCTATCCATTATAGCTTCAGATCTGGATGCAAGGTTTACACAAATAGATGGCGGTGAAGCTGGGTTGATTGAAGCGATAGGCAAACTTGATCCCATTTCACTGCAGAATAGCATTCCATTTTCTAGATTGTATGGAAGTAATGTTCATCTTAACACAGGCAAACTTGTCGTTCAGTTGAGGAACTACAGCTTTCCTATCTTTTCGGGCACTTCTGGTAGATGTGAAGGCAGTATTATATTAGCCCAGCAGGTCATATCTTAGACTCCTATTTTTCATCTTGTTTGCATGCCCTTAAGTTTTTTATGTTGAAGCATGAGGAAAATAAAAAAGTTCATAAGAAAATAGTTGCATAAATCATCCTTCTTTGCTGATTGTTTTTTTCTTCTTTATTTCAATTTTTTCTGAACATTAGTGTATGCTGCAGTCTGATCACGTATTTTTAATGAATTTCAGAGCTATTTAACAGACTCCAAAATATCAAATTAATAAATTTTCTTTTTGGTGGATTAAAAAGTTGGATGAGTGGATTGGGTTTATCTGCAGTGTAAAGTTGCAGAAAAATGTAATAAGTAACATGAGGCAGAACGGTGAAACAAACTGGCATGCATAGTTTTTTTTTAAAGGGATTACAGGAATTTCACTCCTACCCCATGACTCGAACCCAAGACCTGTTGGCGCAGGTAGTGGGTGCCTAATCACTAGGCCAATGCATAGTTAATTGTGGAGTTTCTTTCATACTAGGTTGATTTGATTTCGGTTGGTTCTATATGTATGATTTTAAAACATAATAGTTATAATGTTTTGACGGCGTTAACAGTTTCATTAGTTGGAGCTTAGCTTATTTGATTTCTGGTATTTGGTAATATGTTGGTCTAAAACTTTCTACCTGAAATGGTCTCATTTGTGGTATGATAGATAGTAGAATCTCACATTTGTGCATTGCAGGCAACTTCTTTTCAGCCTCAAGTTCATCATGATGTCTTCATCGGGAGATGGTGGAAAGTGCGGATGCTTCGCTCTGCGAGTGGCACTACTCCACCCTTGAAAACATATTTTGACTTGCCTTTACATTTCAAAAATGCTCATTTGGGGTTTGGAGTGGGCTTTGAACCAGCTTTTGCTGACGTAAGCTATGCTTTTACTGTGGCTCTTCGTAGAGCCAATCTCAGTGTTAAGGGCGCTAGAAGTCAACCGCCCTTACCAAAAAAGGAGCGGAGTTTACCGTGGTGGGATGACATTAGATATTATGTTCATGGAAACATAACGTTGGTGTTTGCGGAAAGTAGATGGAATATCCTTGCAACCACTGATCCTTATGAGAAGCTTGACAAACTCCAGATCTCTTCGGGTCCTATACAAATACTGCAGTCAGATGGCCGTGTGCATGTGACTGCTAAGGAGTTCAAGATGCAGGTAAGCAGTTTGGAGAGTTTGATGATCAACCACACCTTGAAGATTCCTACTGGTAGGCCTAGTGCTTTTCTGGAAGCTCCAGACTTTGCCCTTGAAGTGACAATGGAGTGGGAATGTGAGTCGGGTGATCCTTTAAACCATTATTTGCATGCAGTTCCAATTGAAGGGAAGCCTCGTGAAAAAGTCTATGACCCCTTCAGATCTACTTCTCTTTCCCTTGGGTGGAATTTCTCCCTCAAGCCTTCTCAGCCGTCTTCTGAAAGGGTTTCTTCACCATTGATGCCAGGAGTTTCCAGTATTATATCCCCACTGAATGATTCAGTTCCCAGTCCAATGTCCGTTCCAACTATGAACATGGGTGCACACGATTTAGCTTGGCTTATTAAGTTTTGGAACATGAATTATTTTCCTCCTCATAAACTCCGAAGCTTTTCCCGGTGGCCTCGTTTTGGAATTCCACGAGCAGTTAGGTCTGGTAATTTGAGCTTGGACAAGGTGATGACAGAGTTCATGCTTCGTATTGATTCAACCCCATCCTGTATAAAGCACAAGCCGTTGGATGATGATGATCCTGCCCAAGGATTAACCTTTAACATGACTAAATTGAAATATGAACTGTATTATAGTCGAGGTAAACAGAAGTACACATTTGACTGTAAGCGTGATCCTCTTGATCTTGTTTATCGGGGCCTTGACCTACACATGCCAATAGTGTGTTTGAATAGAGCTGATTGCCCAAGTTATACTGAAATTGGTCAAAAGACTGATAAAAAATTGCATCCATCTTCTGTTGAGAGATCCAGTAACAAGGGAACCAACTTTTCAGGACTCGGTGACAGACACTGCGATAATGGATTTTTACTATCATCTGATTATTTCACTATAAGAAGGCAAGCTCCAAAAGCTGATCCGTCAAGATTGATAGCATGGCAAGAAGCTGGGAGAAACCTTGAGATGACATACGTGAGGTCCGAATTTGAAAATGGAAGTGACAGTGATGAGCGAGCGCGATCAGAACCTAGTGATGACGATGGCTACAATGTTGTGATTGCGGATAATTGTCAACGAGTTTTTGTCTACGGTCTTAAACTTTTGTGGACTATTGAGAACAGAGACGCAGTATGGTCTTGGGTTGGAGGGATATCAAAGGCCTTTGAACCTCCTAAGCCTTCTGCTTCCCGGCAATATAGGAAATCAATTGAGGAGGATAAGAAACTTAATGGCAATGGAAAGTGTCAAGATGATAGCAGCCAGTCATTTTCTGGCCCCACTCAGACCTCGTCGTCAAAACAATCCGTCAACGTGGAGTTACATTCATCTTCACCATGCTTGGTTAGAATGGATGATCCATCTGCAATTTTTCCAAGTACGATCTGTGACTCTTCTTACATTTAATTAATTGTATAATTGTTGCTTGACCACGGCCAAACTGAAGCATATTTCTCTAATTGTAATTTCTCCATCTTCAACATTTTGTAACCTAATATTTTTGTGTTCCTTTCGCAAGCAGTCAACAGTGAGTCTGATGAGGAAGGTACACGTCATTTTATGGTGAATGTGATTGAACCGCAATTCAACCTTCATTCAGAGGAAGCTAATGTGAGTCAAATGCTCAAACAACTGTTTCAGACTTGTTAAACTTGGCTTATATGATGCTTGATGAGTTACTTATAAAATGTTTGTATAACTGGTTAGACAACCAATATTTCATTTGATTTGAATCTTTATTTAGTTGGCTATTTTAGATCTTAATCTCCAATTATTCACTAATTGTTTTCTCTGAAAACGCAATATAAACATGATGTGATGCCTAAATCAATTAAAATAATTCAAATGAGAGGAAATGATATTTATAGGTAATTTTGATCTGCAATACAGGCACCAGTTTCTTTTTAAGCAAACAAGCACTAATGAAAATGTGGATTTTACGTTTTTAGTTGTACGTGATGCAATAATTCTTGCATATGATGACATTTTCACCTGTGCAATTTCCAATTCATCCTTGATTTTTTTGGATGAGCAGGGTAGGTTTCTGCTAGCTGCTGTTAGTGGTCGTGTTTTAGCTCGATCATTTAATTCACTAGTCCATGTCGGCATGGAAGTCATAGAGCAAGCTCTTGGTGCTAGGAATGCTCGAGTACCAGAGTATAAGCCTGAGCTGACATGGAAACGCATGGAATTCTCCGTGATGTTGGAGCACGTGCAAGCTCATGTTGCGCCAACTGATGTTGATCCAGGGGCTGGATTACAGTGGCTCCCCAAAATACTTCGAAGCTCACCAAAAGTGAAGAGGACTGGCGCCTTACTTGAAAGAGTTTTTATGCCGTGTGATATGTATTTTCAGTACACTAGACACAAAGGGGGGACTGCAGATTTGAAGGTGATGTTTCTATACTTTGCATTGAATATTTTGCTGTATTGTATTCTCAGCCATGCCTCATTGTAAGACTGTTCTTTTGAATTTAGTTTGAGTTCTTAGTGAGTTGTAAGTTGAGTTCTTGAAATATATAATAATTTCTTTCACTCATTAAGACGAGCTAAATATTCTGAAATAAGTTTTCAAATGATTTCTTATGCCTTATAAGTTTATTAGTTTATATAACTTGCAGTCACGGACACATGTAATACTCTTATCTTCATGAACAAATGTAGACATTGAAGTTACAAGCATTTTTTGAAGTTTTTTTTTTTGATACAAGCATTTTTTGAAGTTGAACCTAACAAAAGTTGCACTCACAAAATTCATGTACTTAAGTATTTTATAATGTTCACGGGCACTTGTTTTAAAACCTGTCTTGTAACAGATGAAGCCGTTAAAGCAGCTGATGTTTAACTCCAATAACATTACAGCGACCATGACTTCTCGCCAGTTCCAAGTTATGTTAGATGTGTTGACCAATCTTTTATTTGCCAGACTTCCCAAGTAAGTGCAAGCAGTTTTTGATAATTTGATTTCCACTTTAACAAATTCAAATTTGATCCCAGTGTTTTCAATTGTTGGTGTCGTTGTTACTATTAAATACTATTGTTAGGTCAAACAATCTTAATGTAAAGGGTATAAATTTTCCCGAAAATAATATTTATGATATCATAATTAAGTTACTAGCATCAAGGATTCCACAGTTTTGCTCTTAATTCACGATTTATAGAAATTTTAGGTGAAGAATACATAGCACCATATGTGGTAAACCCTGTTCTCTCGTATTAACAAATGGCTCTGTCTGTGGTTCAGGCCTAGGAAAAGTAGTCTTTCATATCCTACAGAGAACGATGACGATGATGTTGGGGAGGAGGCAGATGAGGTTGTCCCAGAGGGTGTTAAAGAAGTTGAACTTGCTAGAGTCAACCTTGAACACAAAGAGCAACAGCATAGACTGCTGTTATCCGATATCAGAAAACTGTCTGTTATAGAAGAGTTGTGTATTGAGCAAAATGTGAAGGATGAAGCAGACTTATGGATGGTTAATGGTGGAAGAACCTTGCTGGTAAGGTCCAATGCCAAATATTATGAATTCCAATTTCCATCATATATTTTGAAATTTATGCTTTTGAAATTAAAAAAAGGATCAAAAGGACAAGTTACTATTATCCATTGCCAAGTAAGGTTCAACCTAAGAGTCGAACAGCCATACTAAATATACTCTGGAGTCTGGTACTCCGAAAAATAGACGAGGAAAGGTCATTGCAGTTGAAAGTTACCTTGTTGACACCCACAATCGTGGCATCTTCCAATTTATTTACTCTTCTCACCGGAGCACACTAACTGTTGCGCCTGGAAAATGATACATCGGGTATCATAATTTTTAATTATGCTTTTTCTGTGTATTTTATACCAAATTTTCTATTTTCAGGTGAAGAGGCTCAAGAAAGAACTTGAAAATGCTCAAAAGTCGAGAAAAGGGGCTTCGTTGGCATTACGAAAAGCATTGCAAAAAGCTGCACAATTGCGACTGATGGAGAAGGAGAAGAATAAAAGCCCATCATATGCTATGCAGATTTCCTTGCAAATTAACAAAGTTGTATGGGGCATGCTCGTGGATGGTAAGCCTTTCGCTGAGGCCGAGATAAATGAATTGGTGAGTTTTGAGATTAAAATTTTACTAGCCTATGAGAGCAATTCAAGATTAAAAATTTCTTGAATCGGCTATCATTCCCTTGCGTAATAATTCATGTTTACATTGATGCCGCTCTTTTTGCCATATTCTTTATAGTCTAAACAATTTTTCACAATTTCTTGTCAGCGATATGACTTCAACCGGGACTATAAAGACGTCGGTGTTGCTCGCTTCACAACCAAGTTTTTTGTTGTTAGAAATTGCCTGCCCAATCCAAAGTCAAACATGGTTCTCTCAGCATGGAATCCTCCTCCAGAATGGGGAAAGTGTGCCTCTATAACCCCTGATTACATGCTATTTGCTTTCAGATTGTGCATTAATGGCTTAATATTTATACTTAATGGTTTAAATGTTTATTTTTGGTTAAAGGAAAGTGATGCTCCATGTAGATGCCCAACAAGGAGCTCCCAATGATGGAACCTCGCATCTTGAGCGTTTTCAGGTTGTAATTACCGTTTTATTTGTGCATATTGTGCGCAAGTCTGCCATATTTCTGAATGTTTAAATAATGAGCAATGCATTCACCGACATATGATAAAATGACTAGGATAATTAAGCAAAATTAATTTTTTCCGATATTTCAAGTTTTTTAGTTATGCCAAGTGAAAATTTACAGTTATCTAATACCCTGCTTTCCACAGTTGCTTTGTTGTTGATGGCAATATTGGTAGTCTGTAGTTTTAGACTTACTGTAAGATGT
>QZGG01003117.1:0-27397 GCA_006409495.1 Sedum album
TCAGCATTTTGTCCAGCACCAACCGCGGACCCTTCACAATTTAATCCCGCTGACCCTACTGAATATCTTGAAATTTGTTTAAGGTCCGCGGCTAAAATCCCTTCAACGTCCGCGGTAGGCGCTGAGACTGCATCCGCGGACCTTTCACCATTTAATTCCGCGGTCTGTATAAGATATTCTTGAAATTCATAACCGTCCGCGGATGAAACCCCTTCAAGGTCCGCGGTGTGTGCTGAGGTTGGACCCGAAAACCTGCTCTTTGGACTCGCCTCTAGCTCTTCTCCACTGCTCAAGCTCATTACACTGAAACTGCTATTGGGATCCAATATTATTTGTGAACGGAGCTTTTCTTTCTCATTCTGGAGCTCAGAAATTGCAGTGGCCATTTGAGTCAATCTCTTGTTCATCTCGATTTGGTTGGCAGCCAATTCCCTCGCCATATCCTCTAGTGTTTTGTCTGAGCTTGCGTTGTTGGCCGGGTATATATTCTGTTGCTGAAATGGTGGCTGATATGGTGGCGGCTGATAGTCCCAGACAATACTATATTGCTCAGTCCACTACGGCCTAGGTTCATATGTATTACTGTAATCCTGGTATCCTCTCAGTGCATATGCATCATCTGTTTGATCTTCATAAAGTGTGGGACACTCATCTGTTTCGTGACCAGTATTACCACAAAATTCACATGATTTGGCCGCCAACTGCCGCAACATCTCTTTCATCGCTCTAATATCATTGATCATCTGAGTTGTGTCTTCCTGAAACTGCTGTTGTTTTGGATATTGTTGAGCCTGATATGCTGGGTACTGCTGGTAGTGAAATTGCGGTGTAGACATGTACCGTTGTGGATATGGATCATGTGGCATGTATGGATCTCTTTGATATTCACCTGCATAATCCATGGCAAAAGGTCAAAAGCTTTTTTTTTTGAATAAAAACTGGAAAAAAAAAACTAATTAAACTAAAACTCTTAAACTAAAGTTGCTTTCCCCGGCAACGGCGCCAAAATTTGACAGCGCGTCGTTGTGCACTGCAAATCTAAATTTATAAACCTACTCAATACTAGTACAGTAGTAAGCAGGGTCGAACCCAAAGGAAAGTAATCTAGTCTAAGAGTTATACTACAGCTAATCCTACTCCTATCAGGGGGTTTTGGGAGGTTTGAAAACTAAAACTACTAATAAAAGAAAAACACAGTTCAGGGAATCTCGTTACAACCTGTAATCATAGACCAGACATGCATCAATCTAGTAAATTATAATTGTTCTAATTAGATAGTCCCGCTAGGGTTGTTACCTAATTCTAGATCTATCTTCTATTACCCGCTAGAGTCTCAAGAAGATGTAACAATTACCTAATCAAACTACCACAATAGTTCCACCGCTAGGCTTTGCTACTATGACAATTCAATTAAATATCATGCAATTGATATAAACCTAATTTCACCGCTAGGCTAGGTCAAACAAATAACAAAGCATGCAATTCATAACAAGAACAGAATTCACTAAATTAAAACATGCTATTCAATGGTCTCATACAAAATTGCAACTAAATTCCCCAAACTGGGAATTAGCTACTACTACAAAACATTAATCTAAAATTGAGTTCGAAGAAGAAAACTTTGCTTGTGGCCGTTCAGGCTCTCTCTATGAATTAGGGTTAACACCCTATTTATAATGTAGCTGAAGATGTCGAATTGGGCTGGGCCGGACAGATCCGCGGATCCTTAATGAATATTTCCCGCGGACCCTTAAGGATTTAATTAATTCCTTCAGCGTCCGCGGAATTAATCTCTTCAGCGTCCATGTCTGACGTCAGCATGATGTCATCCAGCTCCTTTCTTCATCTTCTTGATCCGAATTCGCCTAAAATGCTCCATTAGCGTATAAAAGCTCTCTTGCAGTCATAATATGCCTGAAATGCAAAACATTACGAAAAGGTAATATTTCACGAACAAAACATATAAAAATAGATGGAAATAAGACAATGATGGATCGTATAAATACGCTCCATCATGTGTCAAACTTGAATTTATAATATTTCCTACAAGCTAGCAAGCGGCAAGTAGGGTCGAACCCAAAAGTGAGCAATTTAATTCTAGAGTATAATTATTCTAAAAAATATAAAAAAGGGGTTTTTCAAAGAATTGTTTAATGCTTCAACAAATAAAATATAAATAAATATATATGTCAACAATCAATTCAGGAAGTTGTTTGCAAAATAAAATAATTACCACACATGTAACAATCATATGAATTTTATATAGTTGTTCCCGCTAGAGACACAACAACATACATCCGCTAAGATAATATGCAAATAATTCTATAAAAAATCCTTATCTTCTATTAACCGCTAAGTTCTCAAGAAGATGGCAATAGCTTGAATAAATTACAAACTAGCTAGAATATAATCAAACAAGCATCATACAAGACATGTTAATATAGTTCACTGCTAGGCTACTCTAAACTAACATACAAGCATGTTATTTGCACAAAGAATTATAATAAAATTCACATAAACATAATCATGTATAATAATCATCAAGAGATATTAACAAACAACTCCCCAAATTGATGAGTTTAGTTACACATAATATCCATGACAAAACACAATGAAAATAAATGAGTTTGAAGTAAGAATTGTTTCACAAATTTTAGTGATGAAGATGAGTCTTCTTTTATCCTTTTCCGCTGTCACTACGGCCTTAAATTGAGCTGACCTTGTCTTCAAAAATCCAGAATATCCAAGCTTGCAAGAGATCTCCAAAATGGTGTAATATGATGTAGAGAATGTGTGTAATGTAGAGTGAACTTTTCTAGAATGAATTCCTCCTTGGTAGCTTGTTGTCCCCTCCTTTTATACTGCATTTTCATCATAAATGTCCAATTATCTCGTCTCATTCCCATGAGCCTCATATTTAATCCTTCCTCATTTCCAAAGTTGGTGATAAATGCAATTTGCTAAATCTGGAACTGCCGCGGACCCTGAAGTATTTTCGTTCGCGGAGGGTGAATAATATAGTGAAATTTACTACCCTCATCAGCGGACCCTGAACGATTTTCATCCGCGGACCATGATGAATATATCCATAATCGTGTATCCTCTGCGCCCAATAATTCAGTAGCCTCCGCGGTCGAGAAAAAATCAGATCCCCACTCATTTATGTTAACTTGGAATTGCGTCAAATTGTCAAAATGTTCTTGATACACCTATAACATAAATCATTCACAAAAAGTAAAATAATATATGAAAATATGTAATCAAGTGATGAGAATTTGCGATTTAATGGATCGTATAAATACGCTCCATCACATACTTAGGCCGACATCAAACAAGCAGATGGCCTCAAGTCTGTTGGGAGTAAATTCTTCAATTTTCCAAGCAATAAGATGCATGTCTTCTTCCAAAGTCTTTGTCGGAGGTACGGCTCTCTCTTCAACATCTCAAATCATTTATTTTGGAGCACAAGAAATAAAAATGTGACAGTCTTACTCTTTCTCCACAGGTGTCTCATACAGCACAGATGACCAAAGTCTCAAGGAAGCATTTGCACGGTATGGTGAAGTTCTTGAAGGTAAATATACTTCCTGAGTTCATCTGTTTGATATCTACACTGTGGTCTTAATCTTCTTTTTTCTCGCGACTAACCTCATAGAAATCAAATCATTAGGAAACTTTTTGATAAGTATGCTTCTTGTTGCAGCTCGAGTCATTATGGATCGTGAAACTGGACGATCAAGGGGATTTGCTTTTGTCACATTCACTTCAAGCGAGGAAGCATCAAGTGCTATTCAGGCACTGGATGGACATAAATGATTCTTAAATTAAATACTGTGAATTTTAATTAAATATACTGAAATTTAATTTAATTTATTTTTAAAAAATAAAATTATTTAAAATTATTATAATATATTTAGTTTTTTTAATAAGTTATGTAACGGAATAGTAACGGAATAGTAACGGAATAGTAACGAGGTGGTGAAATGCTAACAGAGCTATTTATAGATGTGGTTTTCTGTAATTTGTCATTATAGAGGTGGTTTTCTGTAATTTGTCATTATAGAGGTGGTTTTCTGTAAATATCCCTATTATAGGGGTGGTTTTCTGGAATTTACCCTTTTAATAATCATCTGTTCCTGTATTAGTTTATTCAGAAATCACTTATTGAAAGTTTGTTCAGCATAACTTTGTTTGCTTTTACTATTAACCATTCTTATTTCATATATGATGATATAACTCGTGAGTATTAAGGAATGGAATAATTTAATTTTTACCGTAGAATTATAGTAAAACCTTAACGTACTTTTAAAAGAATTTAAACTTTTAGAAGCAAAAAAGTCAGATTTTCTCCATTTGGAAACAAATTGTATGGTACGAAAAGCAGCGGGTTAGTGGACAGTACTCAATCTTTTTTTGCAGCCTTGCAAGTGTCTGCCTGAATTTGGGGTCTGTCCAATCTTTAATTAATGACAAGAATAAAATTTAAAAAAAAAACAAAAAAAAATTTGTATGCCCCTTTTGAAATTTCTTCATCCTTCTGTGACAGTAAATCCACATGTTAGTTTGAATCATCTCTCGCAAATAAGCCCAAAATAAAGCCTCCTGCTGCAAATGACTTTCAAATCTGCACAGTTAAACGACGTCGTCTTTATCACAACGACACTGACCAATCAATCAATTACCAGAATCAGAAAAGCACCAGTCTGCCATTTCATACCATTTCAAGTAAGGAACACCAAACACCCTACCGCACACTAACACCCCTCCCTCCAAGTCCAATTCCTTCCTCCATAAGTTTCATCTTCTGCAGTTGGTCGTCCGTCAGCCTTTCCTCCGCCGGTGAAGCTTCAACAATGTGAAGTGCGCTTTCCGAGTTGTCGGCTTCGGACTTTACAGTAAGAACCCTAAAGGCGCTTCCTTTTCTAGTTTCGGACAGCTACTCGCCAAGTCTGTTGATGGGTTTTCGGATAGTCTTCTTGTGTGTTTACTTCTTCGATTTCTGAGAAAGGTCTGGGTTCCTTTTCTGTTTCAAAGTGCCCTAAATTTGTTTTGTTTCTTTGCTTAATACCAAAGCAGTGATCATATGGCGTATTGGAAACTGTTCATCTTCTTTGTGTTCATCTTCTTGTGTCATTTGCTCAGTTTTGTGGTAGGAACTATGGAATCAAATTTTGTGTTGGTTAGGAATTTGTTACTTGTAATCAGTTGAGTAGTTTCTGGAAGCTAAATGTGATTTTGTGAAGTTAGGTTTGGTTTGAAATGAAGCAGAGGAATGTGGTTTTCAAGTGTCGTTATTGTGTTTCAGAAATTAGAGGTTATTAATCATTGTGAATCTTTATGGTGAGTTGTGACAACCTATGCTTTCATTATGCTGGGTTTGCTGTTTTTTTCAGGATTTTGAAGTCTTGTTACTAGTAGATACTTAACAGCTGTTGTTGATCATCAGGGTGAGAGCCGATCAGGGTTTGGACACTCGAGGCTTGAGGGGTTATAGAAGATGGATGATTCTCAACAGGTAGAGTTACTCATCATATTGTGTGATCAGTAACGTTGAAAGGCTGTTTCGGTGTTTCCTTCCAGTTTCCCTCTTTATGTACTTACATATTTCAAGTAATTGAAGCACGTAATGATGGGCATAAATATTTCACAACAATGTCTTTACTTTCAAGAAGATATTTCACTTTATTTTATCAGCCTGCTATGTAACTTAGAGTTCATTGCAATATCAGAGAGTTGCATGCTCAAAAACTAGATGTCAAGTTATGCCATGGACAAAATGTCAGAGTGGGAGCTAACTTGGTAATTATTTAGTTATGCTAAAAAAATGTATCAGAATCATGTGCATTACTTTTTTTCCGTGTAGGAGGACAAGTGTTGCTATATATGTGGCTCCGCTGATTCACAAAATCTAATATGTTCCTGCTCAACATGTGGAGACAGACAACATTTGTAAGCAAGTTTTCTGAACCCCATCTATCATAAGCTAATTTATCATAATTTATTGTCCAGTTACTACTCTGCGTGTATACACTTAATAGTGGCCTCACGGTTCGCTAATAATTCTAGTAGTGTCATGTGTGAGTTTCATTGTAAACCCATCTGTTTCTCATTGATTCAAATTTCCTCTCTGAGCTTGCTAGTTGACCCCATTATTGCCCATACATTACATTTGATCATGTCTAGATTGATTCCTGGAAGAAGTTTGATCTTTCTACCTGTGTTTTCATTTACCTACATGTGAATCACTTTATCTTTGCTTATTTCTTTACATCCTTCGTCACTTCATTAAATTCTAAAAAAAACCCAGGATTCTTCAATACAATTTATTAGTTTGTGTGTGTGCTATCGTTGAAGTTACACCTGCATGAATTTTTATTGTAAGCCTTTCAAAGTTGGCCTTTTGGATCATGTCAGGTGGTGTATGCGCATTTTGCTGCTGGAATTACCGGACACGTGGCTTTGTCATGAGTGTGAGTTGCATAGCAGCTCAATTTCACCCAGTCAGGTTCATGATGGAGTTTCCCTACATCGGTCATCTACAATGCCCACGGAGAAGTCCCCACCACAGCCTAATATAAAGATGAAAGACACAAAACCAGGTAAAGTGAAATTCCTTCCTGCATCAGAGGCTGCGGTTCTTCTTCCAAGCGATTCTAGAAGCAGTTTGTTGCCAAGACAGAATTCTATCAAAAGGCACCAGTATCATGAAAAGAATACTCCCCAAGCTTTGAGAATTAGCTCACCTGTAAAACCATCAGCTCCTGTTAGGGATTTTTGTCAACTCACAGAAGCTTTAAGAGGTTAACTTCGTTGCTATGTTCTATTTATACGTGCCTTCATTCACTTTACACTTGGCCAGCTAACTGTTTTTGACTTTGCTGTGGTACACTTCGTGGTCATGTTTGATATTTCAGAGAACAGAGAGCTTAAGGGAAAGGGGAAGAAGAATGCTGTCACAGTTAAGCCAATCATTCGTCAGATTTCATCTAACATTCCCGGCAAGTGAATGAAACTGACTATTTAACTTCTTTATTATAATTTGCCTCAAGTGTATATATAATTGTGTAACCGAATCCGATATGGTGCTGCACTCAGTCTAAAGCTGTTAGATACACTGTTTAGCTAGCTTATTTTGGTGTTAGTAAACAAAGCAATGAAAAATGTATACATTGCGACTTACCTTGAAAACTCTGATACACTCAGTAATGGTTGGTATCACCTGGCGCAGGCGTTAGCTCATCTGAAAAGGAATTGAAAGAGCGTGAACATGATTTAGGCGATAAAAAGAAGCCTAAAGAATTGGCAATGCTTGAGAAGTATATAAACAACCCCATTAAGACTGATGCTATATGGAGGTCAGCGACTCATCTTCAACTTTTTGTTCGTTTGAAATGTGAATATTATTCACCTACTATTTACAGCTTTCATCACTGTGATCCATCTTGTGTGCCTTTTTATTAATAATACTTCAGTATCTTTTTTTGATTCCATGATCATTTATTCTCCATTTCCCGATGTAGTCGACTGAGTATATCTAGTGATGTAGCTTTAAATTGTATTTCTGCTTCGCTTGAAGGCATTTGCAAGTAGCTCCTGGGATAATCCTGCTGAAACTTGAAAGGATTTAAATTGTCATGGAATAAATGTCTGTATCTTCTGACATACTAAGGGTTAGAATCCCAAAAACTGACAGTCGTTTCCTTTTTCTTAGAGGGAAATTTGAGATTTTGAACAGTGCTGATCATAAAGTTTACAGTGGGCTGCATGCATTTACACCTCGGCGGGTTCAACGAAAAGCTTATTTCTTTTCATTGAGTTTACCATCTTTACTTAGCTTCAAGCTCATTCCGCGAAATTTGGTATGGTATGAATTGTTTGAGGACAGCCCTCCCAATGAGTATGATGTCACGCTTTATTTGCTTCCTGAAATTTCAGACAGGTCCGAGGCCAAACATAAACTTGTAACTTACTCTGTTTCAGTTGCTGGTTATTTTATTAAATCTTCTGCATTTGTGATATGCAGATGTGGTCAGCCGTATCAACATCTCATGGATATGTTGGACTCGAGTGATAGTGCAATGCACGCATACATAAATGGCGTGGAGTTAATTGTCTTCACGTCCAAATGGCTTGAAATGACATACCAAAGTGAGTTTCATACACCAACTCAACGTCTTTTCACTCTTAGTTTAAATTTTTACTTATTAGTACTATCATCTGGCGTTTGAAATCTGCACGTTCTAAGTTGTATGTTTGAAATCAGCACGTTCTAAGTTGTATGTTTGAAATCAGCACGTTCTAAGTTGTATGTTTGAAATCAGCACGTTCTAAGTTGTATGTTTGAAATCAGCACGTTTTAAGTTGTATGTTTGAAACAACACTCAATCTTGGCTATAAGAACTAAGCAAATGAGAGTTTGCTGACAGTGTATTAGGTTTTACCAACTTTGTAGAAGGTCACTGTATGTATGCTTGTTGTTACAGAATCAGAAGGGCAACACTTCTTGTGGGGATCATACCGTGTATGTGAATTTATAGCCCACAAAGGATGTAACATTGCTCTCCATCCAACTGTGCATGAAAAGAGAGTGGAAGAAAGTAACGCAGACAAAACTGTATATGGAGCGGTAAAGGTGGATTCCCATATGGATATGGAGGTGGACATGGTAGCACCCGGAGAGGTGGAAGTTGATATGGAGTTGCGCATGACTGATAAAGAGTGTACAGAACCTACAGAGCTGATTGTTTCAAAAGAGAAAAAACCAAATGTTATTGAACAAACAAGAAAGACAATCAAAAGAAGAGAAATTAGAATGCCCACCTGGATTTGAGTCACCGTATTGGTGGAAGAAGAGGAAAATTGATAGCTAGCAGGTAAGAGACTAGTGATGTTAATATTTTTCAAGGGAGCAAGGTATGAAGAAATGCTGTGTGAAAAAAATAGAAGCAGCCCTTCATGACTTGTTAAGTCTTTATAATAAAAAGGAGTAGGATTAGATGTAAATGTACTTTGCGTATAAAGCAAATTTCAAATGTTAGGTTTTTAATATTTAATACTCAAAACCAAAATTACATAATGAGTAGTATCATTAAAAATTTAATTACTTTTAATATAAAGTACATAATCTTGGTGAATATTATTAATCTTTGTTAATATAAAGTGATGAATATTTTTGGTTCATAAATTTACATATTAATATTCTGAATCATAATACTTCATGAATCATATAAATAAATATTTTGATTTATAAATTAACCCAATAAGTCATGAAATGAATATTTAATTCATAAAACTAAGGTTCATGAACATTTTACATAATTTAGTAAAGTAAATGATGAATGTATTTTTCATTAATTTGAATTTTATCATTGTTGGAAAAATGTCAAGGACACATGTTTACTTGAGATAATGAGACACAATCTTAACCATTGATTACTAATAAGCCAATAGATGAAATTTAAATTCAAAACGACCGTCAAATCCAACCATTCCGTGTTATTTGCAAATCCAACTGTTTTGTGTTACTTGCAAATCCAACCATCCAATTTAAGTAAAAATTAATTTAATCTAACTGTCAGATTAATCAAATCAACGGTTAGGATTAAGTCCTCCCGTCTCACAAAAATATAATGTCTCTCTTGATCTCAACCATATGATTGTCTGTTATAAATTAAGGAGGACGGATAAGTTTTGTGAGACGGTGAGACATAATCTCAACCGTTCATTACAAATAAATCAACGAATTAGATTTAATCTAAAAATAACCATCAAATCTAACCGTCTGTGTTTTTTGTAAATCCAACTGTCCGTGTTTTTTGCAAATTCAACCGCCCTCATTTTTTGCAAATTCAACTGCCATCGTTTTCCGTAAATCCAACTGCCATCGTTTTTCATAAATCCAACCGCCCAATTATATGTAAAACCAACTGTAATTTCAATCGTTAGATTCATCAAATCAACAGCTGAGATATTGTTTTTACGTCTCACGAAAAGTAATTGTCCTCAAAGAACCAAACCCATATTATAAATATCATTCATTAAAATAATTTATTATAGGAATAATTGCCGAAAACCACCTCTTATAAGGCGTAATTATAGAAAACCACCCGTTATACATTTTATTGCCGAAAATCATCCGTTGTTCGTTTCTTTTTTGCTGAATCACACATTCTAACGTTTTTCGTTAAATTAATGTTAAATCTCCGTTAGATGATATTAATTAGGTTAATTAAACACAATTTTCATTTAATTTTCATTTAATTTTCATTTAATCCCTTATCAGCTAACACTTCCTCCACCCCTTTCCCATCTACCCGAATTCGGCCCTGAATCACCACGAAATCACGAAATCCCAATGTTGCGCGAGTTTAAACGACGTGCGTCGAATCCTCGGCTTTTCTCAGCTGCATCAAATCTAACCGTTCGTATTTTTTGAAAATCCAACTATCCGTTTTATATTGTTCCTAAAATATTGATTCGACCAATTCTTTTATTCAATATTGTTCCTGAAAATTATTAACTTTCTATTATGATATTTAATATATAATCATTTAATATGTAAAATATGACCGTAAGATTAATAGATAACGGTTAAAATGACTTAATAATCATATGAAATACCTTATTTATTATTCAACCAAATTTGTTTAGCAGAATATCAATTTCAGTAAACTACATAATATTCAATCCCCCTAAACCTGAGAGTAGTGAAAATTATTCAAGAAAACGTCAATGGCATAAACTCAAAACATTTTACATCAAAAAAGCTAAGCATCTTAGAACACCCATTTCCCATGAACTTGGAAAAATTGAAACATGAATGAACAAGAGCCATACCACCTGAGCCAGTTATCCACAGGTACGATTGGCTGTCTCCATACTAGCAAGGACATGACATGTTTACATAATCTTACGACAACTACAACAAACAGACGAAGCGGAACCAGTGGTTTAAGAGATGCTGAATTCCTCAGCCCCATAATAGCATTACTAGGCCCGAGATGGGTGCAAGTGATGAGATTAAGATGGTGTTCAATAAGATTGGACGTGCTTTGCTAAAGTCTGTATTAGCACCACTCGGGCCTATTCCAGTGCTTACACCTCCTAAGCCACTGTTTGTAGGCGTGGTGGTGTATGGTATAGTTGTCGTTGGGGTTCTGGTGGATGGAGGGGCGTTAGTGACTGGAGTCGTAGTTGTTCCTGCAGCACTGGAAGCAATGAAGGAATGTAAGTACAGAAAATGAATACAACTATAATGAAGCTGCCTACTAAACAACTATGATAAACCATGCTAAAGAAATATATCAACGGCCCGAGTCAATTAGGGTGCAACTATCTGCCCTCTAAAGTTAAGAGTTAGTTTTTCCAAGGCCTCAGGTCACGACTTGTCAAGCATCAGACAAAATTCGAAATAAAAACATTCCAAATTATTGGTTTTGCAAAAGAAGACACAAACACTCCAAATAGTGTCAAAGCACACAAACCTCCAATAATTGAATGCACCGAAAGGACATCTGAATTCCTACAAAACTTGTCTATTCAGCACTGTAAATGAATAAAAACTGTCTAGCCATTATGACACTAGCTAAAGTTGAGACCAACATGCTTTACATCTGTTCTAAGCAAACTGTAGTTTGAACATATAAATGTTTGCATATTAAACAGAGAGGACGGAACATGAATGCAACTTCACAAATCAAAAGAAATGACTTTATTAAAGTTGTAACTTTAGAGTGTTTCAATTCAAACCTAACACGGATCTTAGAATCTTTATCATCACTTTAATACATCTGAACACAATATAGTCCGGTCATTCTAAATCATTACTTTCAACCAGAATCATCATTCAATAAGACATGAGCGCACAGGACTGAGAGTCCCAACTACTCGATCATGTCACAAATTTAATTTCTCAGCATCGATCACAAATCTTACTGTAAACTGAAAAGCAAGAAAACACACATTGTAATGGAAACCACCATATAACAATGACAAGCAAAACCACCTATAACAGATAATACTAGAGAAATCCTAAAAAGATTCAGAAACATAATCATGCATTCGCCATCGCATTTCAAACACAGATAAATAAACCACAAGATGATGCGATAAAAAGACCAATTTGTCATTAACCTAGAGTATAACCTTCACTGCTTACCTCGAGCTAGCTGGAAATTTGCAGGCACTACTCACACCTGCTCACAAAGTAATTTAAAAAAGACTAAGTTAGCGAAACATTTTATTTTGAACTAGAAAAAATGCAAAAGGAATGAATCAATTACTGGGGTCGGAGGAGACAATGTAAGCGGTGCCGGAGAAGTCACAGGTTGCGCCAGATGGACCTTTTCTCTGGTAATAGCTGTTGACAGCATAAGAGCAGTGAGATTTTAATGTATTTGGATTGTAACAAGCCCCAGAGGGGTGAATAGGGTTGCAATCAGCTCCAGCGCCGCAAGCATAGTCGAGGGTCTTCTGCATCACTGCATCGCTTAGTCCGTCCTTACATACGCACCACGACGCGCCTGATTCAATTGAAATTATGAAATTCTATGAAAGAGGGATTTAGTAGAGAAGGTGGCGGGGTACTTACTGGCGATGGGAGCGGAGAGGATGACGGCGAGGAGGATGAGGGTGGTTTCGGGTGTGGTGGACATTGTTGATGTTGAGAGGTGAAATTGAATTGGTGGCTGAACCACTAAGATTGAGTATGAGAGAGAAGCAGTGGAAGGCAGAGCAGCTGACAAGAACAGAGCACAATAACAACGGTACTATACGCTAAAGAGCTTTTTACAACGCTCGAACATTCAACTCGACTTTAAGCCAAATTTCTCAAATACTTTTTTTCTTAAATTATATTCAGATCGACATAAAGATCACCAATTTATGGATTTCATATAAATGCAATCCTGATGATAAATACGAATATTTTTTTGATATTTATAGAAAATCACTACTTATAAAGTTTTGTTTTGCAAAAAAATTATTAGCTTAATAACTAATTACGAAATGAGTCTATTATAATAGCGTCGTTATCAAAATCACAATTGTCACAACTCTATTAGAAATTGTAAAACACGCGCCACACGACGCGTGGGTATATAACTTTAATTCACATTTCACACAATTGAAGAAAATCTCTATTATAATATCTCGTTTTGAAGAAAACCATAATTTGTTAACAACTAAGTACGAAATGACTATACTATACTATTTCTATTATCAAATAAACACCATCTGAGTATATAGTTAACGCAACATTGCATCACTTCAAACTTGAAATATATCATAGGGATAACACGAGGAAAATGCACTTTTATTTGAATCAGACAACCGATAATCATTACGCAATGATAATAAACTCTAAAACATGAGTTTCCCTTTGTATTTTGTAGCATTATTTCCTTATTTGACATTCATCAAGTTTAAATTGAAGGATCATGTAGCTAGTAGACACTTATCAACTAGTTAAATTACCTTAAGAGCCTCTAATCTAGAATGAACAGTGCAGTTGGTAGTCATTTCGTAATTTGTTATTAAAATGATAATTTTTTGTAAAACTGGGATTATAATAGTGATTTTCGATAAGAGATAATAACAGATGACCACCTGTATAATAATTCATATTTCATAGAACCATCTATATATTGTAATATTGCATTCGAACACTTATAATTATCACAGTTAAATGGTAACGGAAGTGCTTATAGGGTGGTGAAATGAAAACTCATTTATTATATTTATGGTGTATTGTAATAAAAATATTATTATTATGTTAAAAAATTAATATATTTACTGGAATTTTGGACGGAACAGTGATAGATGCTTGTTTGGTAACGACAAACGTTATATAGGTGGTCGAATGCAAACTACTTAGGGTATTTTTGGAAAGAAATTGTGGCTTCATGAGGTAACTGTTAATAGGACATTTCCTGTTTTATTAATAGTAGAGATTCGTATGGATCAGGATCAAGATCAAAAGGGATTATGTTTTTGTGAGACTGAATGAATTGATATTTTAACTGTTATTTTTTTCATATCATAGATATGAAAAGTTGTTTAGTGAAGTTGAGCAATAACACTCTGAATTATGTCCAATTCGTTGGCGTTCTGGCCAATTCGTTTCATAATGAATTCTGTTAGTAGGTGTTCTACACTTTATACTCACTTGTCATCTGGGTTCGGAACATATAAATGTTCGGTGGAAGATGCACACGAAGACTCTGGAGATATGACTTTGAAAACCTCGAAGCATGTCCTCGTGTTTGCCATGATAGTACACTCGTACATGACACATTCTACAAACTGTTAATGAAAATTTTTATATACCGCGAGTTTGTTACTGCATGGTAAATGAAACGCAACAAAACTCCCGGATATGCATGTTGTCGGTAACGTGAATTATCATCTCATGTCTGTCGAACAAACTAGTCCTAAAAATATACTAGTTAATAATAAACAATAAGAATATACTTAAGTAGAATATGTACTGAAGGTAAATACTAACTGCAAATACAGTGAATGTGGATGTCTATCTTTGGTGGGAATGAAGTTGGATCGTTCTTGTACAGGTCTCGACGGACGACATCATATTCATTGGATTGCATGAAAGTGAAATTAACCAATGCGCAAATGGGCAGATCTCGACAACCCCTCAAGACATTGTTGCAGTAGTCAGATGAGTCCAAAATCATAAATCTTTTCATCTACGTCCCTCGTTAAACACAAGAATCCACTGTTATAATGGAATTTCTTCCAACAACTCGTGTATCCTTGGTCTTGAATGCAGACATTCGATCAAATTAACATAAGTTGTCCTAATTTTTGCTTTTTCCACGATATATCCAATTCTTCTCAATTCGTCCTTTAAAAGAGGTTCATTATTCAACTTGGAGTTGAAATTGCTCTTCAAATATTGGTGATAAAACCTATAATATCTGCGAGAAGGTTTCCACTACTCGATAGTCTTCATCGCCGCCAATTTTCTCTTGTGTTTGAAATGACACACATATCATCTCTTCCGGTGACCCCCCCAAATACACCTCATGAACCATTTCCAACAAGCGGCAATTTCACTCTCAACAAATGCAAATGTGATGGAGCATATTTATACGATCCATCATTGTCTTATTTCCGTTGTTCTTATATGTTTTATTTGTGAAATATTATCTTTTCGTAGTGTTTTGCGTTTCAGACATATTTGGAGTGCAATGGAGATCTTACATGCTTATGGAGCAATTCTAGACGAATTCGGAGCACGAAAACTAAGAAAGAGCTGGATGACATCATGCTGACGTCAGCCATGTACGCTGAAGAATTATTTTCGCGGGTAATATTATTTAGGGTTAATTACGAAAAACGACCCTCATAATAGGGGGTTTTCACGGCACCACCCTTATAATGTGATATTACAGTAAACCACCTCTTTTTCTACTTCGTTATCATTTAACCACCTCTCCGTTAATAGAGATGGTGAACTGATAACGGAAATGATTATAGAGGTGGTGAAGTGAAAATTTATTTATTATACGGGTGGTGTATTATAATAAAAAATAATACTATTATATTCAAGAATTAAAATACTTAACGGAATATTTGACGGAATAGTGTCGAGGTGGTTAAATGATAACGGAATGATAAAAAGAGACGGTTTACTGTAATATCACATTATAAGGGTGGATCCGTGAAAAACCTCCTATCATGAGGGTGGTTTTTCGTAATTATCCCTATTATTTAATGGTCCGCGGCTAATTAATTTAATTAGTAAGGGTCCGCGGGTAATATTATTTAATGGTTTGCGGATCTGTCTGGCCCAGCCCAATTCATTCAGCAACATTATAAATAGGGCCTATCAAAAAAATAAAAATAAAATAAACAGGGGAGAGCCTAGATGGCCACCAGCAAAGTTTTCCTCTTCAAACTCAGTTTTAGATGAATGTTTTGTAGGAGTAGCTAAATTCTCTACAGTTTGGGGAGTTGAGTTACAACGTTGTATGAGACCATTGAATATCATGTTTTAATTTAGTGAATTCTGTTCTTGTTATGTATTGCATGCTTTGCTATTTACTTGACCTAGCCTAGCGGTGAAATTAGGTTTATATCAATCGCATGATAGTTAATTGAATTGCCATAGTAGCAAAGCCTAGCGGTGGAACTATTGTGGTGATTTGATTGGGTAATTATTACATATTCTTGAGATAGCGGGTAATAAAAGATAGAACTAGAATTTGGTAACAACCCTAGCGGGATTATCTAATTATAACAATTATAATTTACTAGATTGATGCATGTCTGGTCTATGATTACTAGTTGTAGCGAGATTCCCTGAACTGTGTTTTCCTTTTACTAGTACATTTAGTTGTAGTTACAAACACTCTCAAAAACCCCCTGATTGGAGTAGGATTAGCTACTAGCATAACTCTTAGACTAGATTAATTTTCCTTGGGTTCGACTCTGCTTACTACTATACTTGTTTTGAGTAGGATTATAAATTTAGATTTGTAATGCACAACGACGCGCTGTCAAAATGCTAGATGGAGCAAAAGATTATTTGCAACTAAAGCAATGGTAGCAAGTAATCTTCTGTTATTTTTTTCCATACAGATGTGTGTCGTCAACACTGATAACTGACCGATAGCGCTCATAGACCTTAATAGATGGACTAAACAACCAAAACGTACGATTCGCCTACGTACAAGCACAACTCAACTTATCTGTGTTTCATTTGACAAATGTTCCTGGATTTTTATCTTGTATACTCTAAAACAACTGAGGGAGCTTAGAAAAACTTTTTTCTCAAGTGTCAAATGCACGTGTCATTGCTTTTAGTTTTGTTTGCCCCTGTTTGAGATAGCTAATGATATACCTAAATTCCTTAAGAACATCCGCTTGAATTTTCTGCGCTCTAAACGCAACTTCTCCTTCAAAACATACAAGTACTATCCGACACTTTCTTTCTCCTTCTAATCTGAATTTGCCAGACATAATTCAACCCCATAATTTTACAAGCGCATTCCAACACATAAGGATCAGGAGTCTACAAGTTTTGTAGTCAACTTTTTTCATAATCGAATATAGCTGAACCGAATACTTAAGTTCCTCATTCGATTTTCATATCCTCCCAACCCACAAATAATAATCATCTTGATCGACAGGATAATCACCTACAGAGTCCAGCTCATTTGAGACTCCGGTCAACTTTGAGTCTTTTCAATTTTGTCTTTTAGCAATAAATCAAAATGCACAAAAAAGTCAAAAGTGCAATTGTTAAGTCAAAAGTGCAATCAATAACAAAATCAAATGCATATGTGCACAGGGGGTCGCAAGAGAACTGCACTCTCCACCCACAAATTCATACGATGACCGATTGTCACGACCCAAAACCAAGGACCGAGACCGGCGCTTAACCAGTATGCTAAGCAAGCCTCTTCATCCAATAACCGTTAAAATATTCTAAACATCGGAATTAAATAACATAAACAAATATGTAAATGTCAAGTACAACGAAGCGTCTAGACAAACAACTGAAATAAAATACGAAAACTCGTTGAGTTGGCTGGATGGCACCGTGCTGGAAACGAATTTCTCGGCGACGTAGACAACTAACGAGTCTCGAACACTGGCTCTTTATCTGAAAAATAGCGTGGGATAATAACGGGTGAGTCAAATTGACTCAGTGAATAAATAACATGCTCATTAGCGTATTCATATACTATAATAATTTCATATCCAAATTCTTTACCAATTTCACATCCATTTTCCTTGTTTGTTTATAAATACATATATAATGCATATAAATGCGTGAATGAATGAATGCACCAGATGTACCAGATATAACCATGATGGGCAGTCATCGCTGCCAGTAATATAGCCAAGATGGGCAGTCGTCACTGCCAATAACCATGATGGGCAGTCGTCACTGCCAGTCCGGATCCCAGATATACAATCGCGGCTCAACCGCCTTTTTCATTTCTATCCATGCTCATGTCGTGAATGCAATGATGCAATACTTTAATAAATAATAATAGTTAGATGTTTCATATATACATATATACGTCAACATATGTAGTCATCTTTATCAGATGAGGGGGATTTACATATTTTAATTACTCCGTTATTACCCACATAATAATATATAATATATTAAAACATGCTATTTACTCACCCAATATCTCCAAAATTTCTCATATACTCACTAACTCCATAGTTTATGATCCTGAACTCATCTCCTCGGTTGAAGTATCTGAAATCTTTAAATGACTCATATATAATTGCTTTGACCTGTTATGTGCAATTGTATTCTAACATCACACGGCCATGCCAATACATTACTTATGAGAAAATTCGCAAATCGATATATCTAAATGTGCGAAACTTGACTAAGCTTACCTTTTATCCACAATATTTTGCATTTAATGTCACATCTGTAGCCTTCTTATATTCCCTTTACCAACATGAAGATCCACTGGAAGGTGTTCACCGCTTGATCATTTAGCTTATGTAAACGACTCCCTTTTATACAATTTCTCAAGCTTCACCAGATGCCACTGATACTCAAACAACACTTTTGATCGGCATTTTTCACTGTCTTTTTTTTTTAAGTCTCATCGTTCAATAATTTTGAACTATAGATAAACTGAAGTGCAATATCTCCTCCCACGTAGCCTCTTTTCTTCTCAACATCCTATCCCCTCATTCTTAGCAAAAACAGTTTTTTTTTTACTCGGTCATGTGCAACAAAAACTGATTTTTAAAAAATTATCTTTTTTTTGAATTTTGAATTTATATTAATATATTTAAGTGGATATAACACCGATTTTCATTCCAAGCAAATATATCACTGAATGCCAGATTGGTGAGCTTATACGATTAAGCGAAAGGCGGTCGAAAACCACCACATATGAATCACTTGAGATAATATCTAAATGTTCCATCTCATCCCTATCATACTTATCTTCGATCATTTCATCTTGCAACGTTTCAAAAGTCGACATATACACCTTATATGTTTACAAATCAACAATAATTTTAAAAAAATCACAAAAAACTACAACTATATCATATTAGCACAAATCCACTAAATTTCAATACAATTAACGATAAATACAAAAATCAACCGCTCGGGCGTCGACCCAGGAACAATCAAGCATTTTTCTATTAAAATAACCACTAAGATATGAATAACATACCAACAAACTTGTGAGGGATTAATGGAGGAGGTGGAAGAAAAAAGAAAGAAAGAGAAACCTTAATCCTACGATATACCCACAATTTGAAATAGTGGGTACGCTGATCTAATATGCACCCGCAGTTCAAACAGTAGGTTCCCACAAAGATATGAAACATATCGTTTACATACAAACGTGACACACCACATGTTCAAAAGATCCGTGTCATATTTTTTTCACTGGAAAACTCGGTTTCAAACTACGGATAAATAAAAATGTGACATTTTGAAATTCAAATTCACTTGACAAATTTTAAACAAACTGACTCAAACACAGTATATTTGATAATTTTCATTTATGCATGACTCTTTGTCTGGTTTTTGAAGACGCCTTGTTTAATTTTCTTCCACATTCGCAACACAAGGGAGGATGCTTCATTCTTTTGGTCCGAATACTGCGGTTGATTTGGACCCAAGATTCTATTTGCCGATGTACTTGGCCGTATGTACATACCCATGAGCTGTGGAGAAACCAAACAGGCAGAGTTTGTCTGAATTGCCCGGTTGAGCTGTCTTGTGACTGCTTCAAACTCGTAAGAGTCGTATAAAGTGCTGCGACCGTTATGCCAGGGGCTGAGCCGCCGCGTAGAGTTGATTTCACGTTTCTGGGAGTTGAGAGGACTCAGCATCATGGCTTGATTATCTTCCATTGCGAATGCATCCACCGTCTTCTCTTTTCCATTTTTTGATCTGCTCTTAAACTCGAGCCATTGTCTTGGATCACGTTCACTTTGTTATTAACGTAAGCTTGAGACAAACGAGTATGACACCATTTCCCATGCTGTTGGCTAATTATTTATGAATGCATTTACACTCAAGTGTATCTATCTTCACATGGTAGATAAATAGAGTGTAAATATATTACCCCAAAAGTGCTGCTTAAACAAAGATGCAAATACCTTACAACGAGGCCTCAGTGCACATCCTAGAATCATCCTCGCACTGTAGAGTGTATTCCCATGGTCCTGTGATATCGAGTACCAGTTCAGTAAGTATGTCTAGAGTGTTCTCCTCTCCCCACAAATCATTACATCTGATGAATGGTCTTCTTCACACTTAGTTTTGAAAGACCGTCCGGTAAAGCAGTATCAGTAATCAGATGCAGCTTAAATCCTCTTTCTTTCAGGTCCTCTAAAAGGGCACACATTTCCCTCCAAGTAATTAGAAACAAAATGATGTGGTAAACAAGACTGAGATTATTCTAAAGCTAGAAATTCAAGTACTCAAGTCTACCTTACTGAAACCTGTAGTTATTCTCAAACGGCTACCCTTAACATAGATCTCATTTCAGCAACTTCATTCCATCTTTCTGTTTCTGCGTACATGTTAGACATCAAACTGTGTGAGCTTGATTTCTCTGTTTCTATACGAAGAAGTTGTTTACCTATTTCCTCGCCCATCTCTATATTATTGTGGACCTTACAAGCTGAAAGCAAAGATGACATGGAAGGGACACTTTGCTCAACTGGAAGGTAACTTAGAAGGCTGTATGCATCTTCCAGCCTTCCTGCCCGACTTAGTAAATCAATAATGCAGCAATAGTGGATTTCATTAGGGGTAACATTATATTCATCTCTCATTAACTTGAAAATCCTTAAACCCCCTTCAACCTCACCTGAATGGCTGCAAGCAGAGAGTATTGAAGTAAATGTCGCATCATCAGGAACAACCTTGTCCTCTATCATTTTATCAAATAGCAATAGAGCCTCTTTACAATTTCCATGTATCCCATATGCAGCAATGATCGCATTCCAGGATGATAAAAGCTGCTCAGTACTTTGTTCAAACAAATGTCTAGCTGTATCTAATTTACCACACTTCGCATATGTAGTTATTAAAGAGTTTATGAGAGGTGTTTGTCCTTGGATTTGAATCCGATAGATGTGAGAATGAATTTCTCTTGCTAGGTTCAGATTGCAAAGCTGAGCAACTGCCTTCAACAACGTCGTAAAGATAACCGAGTCCAAGTCTAGTTGTTCGTCAAGCATCATATGAAACAATGATACTGCTTTGCAAGGAAGCTCAGACAAAGTATAAGCCAACATCATCGATGTCCATGAGACCATATCCTTGTATTTCATTTGGCTGAAGGCTCGCCAAGCATATTCCACACTGCCAAGATTGCAATACATAGAGATGATTTGGTTGTCAACCTCAATAGGAAGTGCAGTCCAGTTTCTAATTACATGACCATGAACCATCTTGCCTAATCTAGCATCTTTCTGGTAAGATGAGGCAGCAACAACACTCAAAATGGTTGCTCTGCTTGGTGCCACTCTACCTTTGAAAAGTTCAGCATACATTTTTAGACCCTCCCACCATATGCCCTCTTCAATATAACAAGCTAACATGACATTCATCAACACAACATCCCTGTCTGCGATTGTGTCAAACAATTCTCTGGCCTTGGCTAGGTTTCCACATCTAGAGTACATATGAAGTAGTGACGTCATAGCAATTAGGTCTAACTCAATCCCATTTCGAATAATGTACCCGTGAATACTCTTACCTCCTTTGGCAGCCTTCAAATTAGCACATCCAACAAGCCCATTTGCTATAGTGACCAAATCCACCACGTAGTTCTTTCGTGTGGTAAGATGTCTAAAAAGTTTCAAAGCTTCATGATCATGCCCATTCTGCACATGACCCGATATCAGCACATTCCATGGAATTGCATTTTCTGTCAAGCCCCCAGCAACATTCAAAGCTTTCTGTGGTTCCCCGCACTTCATATACATATCCATCAAACTTGTCATGAAAACCTCATCCAAAGACCCAATTCCTCTTCTAACCGCATAGGCATGAACTGAAACACCCTCCCAAATCCCTTTAACTCGTGCTGCTGCCTGGAGCAAGCTCAACAGCGTAACTCTATTAGGCTCAAGCCCCCGCATCTGCATATCGCGCGCAACCTCAAAAGCACCAATGGCATCCTCACCCCCAGCATGAGCATACCCAGAAATCATAGACGTATAAACCACGACATCTCTATCAATAATTTCATCAAACACCTTCCGTGCACTAAAAACATCCTCACATTTCTCATAAAACCCAATAAGCGAAGACCCCAAAAACCCGTTCCACTTACCCCAAACTTTACTCCATCTCCATGAACACCTCTCCCCAAATAAAACTCACCCAGTTCCACACAGCTCTTCAAACAAAACGTAATCCCAGAACTGTCCAACCCAATCTTTCTTCCCTTCAAACTCAAATACTTACATATAACCTCATCAAAATGGCCACTTCTAAAATATCCAACAAGGACAGCACTCCAGAGATCAAGGCGGTTATTAATGATCGTATCGAAAACCAACCGAGATTCGTTTAAAAATCCGAACTTGGCGTAGTTGGTAAGTACCTTGGAACCCAAGAAATCGTTGTCTCCGTAGCCGTGGTGGAAAATGAAAGCGTGTAGCTTTCGAAGTGATTGTATATCGGCGCAAGCTTCTATATGGGATGCTAGTCTTTTACGTAGCTGTAGGGATTGAGCGCTGGCCATTTTTGCAGCATCAGATTTTCAATTATTTCTTGTTCCAGTAAGAGATTTTTTTTAGAATTGCCCTATTTTTATAAACAAATTTGTTGATAATCTCCCGTTTAATAGCGCAAAACAACGTTACTTCATTTATGACTATAAAGTGCGGCTGGCAACAAATAATTTTAATCTTTAAAAAATATTTTTCAAATGCCATATTTTTAAATCAATCAGAGCTTATCAAAATTGATTTTATAAAAAACGATGAATCACGATCTTACAAATATTGAACTGTTAAAATTATAACAAATTGGGTTTTGTAAAAACATACTCACTCCGTCCCATTATGAGTGTCTCATTTCCTTTTTGGATGTCTCAAAATAATCTTCTCATTTCCTAAAATAAAAACTTTTTTACTTCTACATTTACACCCTCTTTCATACTTTTTATCTCACTCATTCTCTTTCTTATTTTTTGTCTCACATTTTCAATTTTCTTAAAAACCGAAAGTTCTCAAATAGGACACTCAAAATGGAACGGAGGGAGTAGTTGTTAGTACATAAATGTATTTGTTCGCTGATCCGATGTATGTTTTGTCAGCTACTTTAATGCTCTGTTCGGCTGCATGGAAAAAAAAATTGATGAAAAATTCAAAGAAAAATATTTGGGTATGTTTGGTTGACTTATGGAAAATGAAATAATAATGAAGGAAACAATAGAAACTTTTCCTCTCAATAGTACAATGGAAAATTAATCTCCTTTAAAATTTTCTTTAAATTTTATTTCAACTACTTTTCCTGCATTCAAACGAAGGGTAAGAAATTCAAGTTTTTGTAAAACCATAATCATCCTAATTCAAGTTTTTACAATCGTTCCACTCATATTCTCTCCTTAATATTCACACGCACAACTACATATCGAGCCTCCCGACTCCGTACCCAGCATGATTGCGACTTGCAGCATCAAAGTAGGACAATATATGTAGAAGGATTGAAGTCAATTTCGTTCATTAAATTATTAATTGTGAATGAAATGTATATGTGATTTGGTACTTAGATTTAAAAACTGAAATTGGATTTTGGATTTATGATTGTAGATTTATGCTCCGTTTGGTTGCAAGAAAAAATGGACGGAAAAGAAAATTTGAAGGAAAATTTAAAGAAAAATACTTCAGTATGTTTGGTTGAATTAAGGAAAGTGAAAAAATAACAAAGTAAACAATATAAACTTTTCCATTAAATTTTCCTATGGAAAATTACTTTTCTTTAAATTTTCCTTGAATATTCTTTCCACTACTTTTTCCAGCATCTAAACAGAGGGTTAATGTGCTCTGTATTTTGGGATTTAAGATTAAATATTGTTGTTAATATATTGTGTAATTTCAATGATAAAAGTGTATCTGGATGAGATTGTGATTCCCGATCTAAATGATGACTCTATCTTAACGTAACAACTTATTCACCGTTTGAAAGAATTGTTGGTTAATCCGATTAATTGATCATTACTTTATCCCTAGCTTATTTTTTAACATGAATTTTGAACATTGTATAAGATTTTGCAGGCTGGAAAAATCATAAAGATGTTTCATCATAGAATGTGGGATATAAATATTAAGATTGTGCCTTACGTGTAGAAGTGGATTAGACATTACTTATAACATTGGTGAACAATGGAGGCAAGCCACCCACACATTACACATGAGAGTGTGAGGGTGCACTATTACTCTCCAAGACGTTGATCTACTTAGGGTATCTGCAGCGGCACTCAAAATAGGACGTCCTATCCGGGATTGTGGGACGTCCGACCACAATTTAGCGTGCAGCAAAACGATGGAAGAGAGAACGTTCCAAGGAGGTTCGAAGTCGCGTGCTGATTGAGGAAGGAGGAGAGGACATTCAATTTAGGGTTTAGATTTGCACGTGATTCATCACGTGCTTATTTAATTTAATTTTCAGCCCAATTGTCTTGGCCCAATACCAAATAAACATGACTCATTTAGCTTTCAATGGTTCAATAATTTATTTTTTCAATCATTTTAAACATGTTCATCATTTCAAACATTAAAAATAAATTCAAAAACACATAAAATATTAAAAAAAGACAACAAAAACACTAATACAGAATAAATAAATAATGACTATTACATCATAATTGTTCACCAGTTTCAATCAGCTAATTGTGCTTGACAAGATCACTTTGTAGCTCCATGTCTAGATATGCAGATTGGAGGTTCGTAATGCGATCACCAAATGCATGAGATTGGAGGTTCGTAATGCGATCACCAAATGCATGAGATCGTTCGGCCCTTTGAATTGGGTCATGAGGCAATCGATTACCATTCTGATTTGTCGGATCATCATATATTGTAAAGGCACTATATAGGTTGTGGATCCGAATCCTCAAATTTCTTCTTCCACAAATTCGTCTTCCACAATCATATTGTGCATTATAATGCAAGCAAGCATAATCTTTTTTAAAACACTTAATTTATGGCTCATACCTGCATGACGAACTATCGCCCAACGAGATTGTAATATTCCAAAGCACCTCTCAACATCTTTCCGGTAAGATTCTTGTTTCTTTGAAAATAATTTTTCAGCATCACCTTGTGGATTAGAAATTGTTTTTACAAAAGAAGAGTACCTCGGGTAGATACCGTCTGCTAGGTAGTAAGTGTTGTCGTACGTATTCCCATTCACTTTGTACGTTACTTGAGGAGAGATTCCCTCAAGGTAGGGATCAAATATGTCCGAGCTGTACAAGATATTTAGATCATTTTGTGCTCCAGCTCCAATGAAGCTATGCCATATCCATGTATCATATGAAGCTACAGCCTCCAAGATGATGGTGGGACGGCGACTACGACCAGAATATGATCCTTGCCAAGCAGTTGGACAATTTTTCCACTCCCAGTGCATGCATACAATCGATACTTCCTATCATGCCAGGAAATCCACGTTGTTCGGCCCTTGCTAAGAGCCTATTCAAGTCATCACTATTTGGAGATCGTAAATATTGATCTTTGTAATGATATATCACCTGAGAACACCACTTCTTCATACATTCTAGAGTTGTTGATTCACCCATACGTGTGATCTCGGCACATTGATCAGCACATGCACCATATGCCAACATTCGTATAGCTCCAGTCATTTTCTGCTCTGGAAGAAGACCAAGCTTACCGGTTGCATCAGGCCGCTGAAGCCAGTAATCATCGTGTGTGCAAAGTTTAGTTTTGATTCGGTTGAATAGATTGCTGCTCATTCGGTACCTCCGTCTGAATTCCCCCTCTGGAAAAATTGGACGGTCGACAAAATAATCTTCCAAAAGATTTTGTCCCCTCGGACCACGCATTCTTTGTCGATTTGGTCGACGAGGAGTTGATGCTTCAGGAGCAGGACCCGTAGTCGCTACTACAACTGCATTCATAAGAAAAGAGTTCGCTCTTGCATTTGTTGCTCTCCTTCTTTGTTGGTACAATCGAAAACTCTCATTGATATCTATGGGATCCATTATGAAAATGAAAGGGAACTGAATGTTTGATACTCTCATTGATATGTTGTTTATATAGAAGTTTGGAAGTCATATATCTAATCTGATGAAATCTTATTCAATTTCACATGTCTTTTTTCATTGGACCAAAATCTATCCGAAATCTATCTGGAAAAAAATTATATCCGAAATCTGACTCAATTATTGATATATTAAAAATGTGAAAAAGTGTTTGAGATATATTATTTTTATTATGAACAGTAATAGGACATCCTCTAATAAGATGTTGTGCTGCACAAATTCATTAAAATGTTGTCACTATTTGGTAGGACGTTCTCGTAGAGAACTTCCTCTAAGAAATAGGAAGTTCTCTATGGGTTGCCCTTAAAGAACTATATACTGAGGGAGAAGTTGCTTCCAGTAATTAGAATTATGATTGGAAAGCAATGTGCATACGATTGCTTGGGGCTTATCTTGACTGTGTTCATTCTTCAACTTTGACTCGACACAAGTGTTTCCTTGAACAATATGAAAATTGTCATAAATGTGGTCAAATTTGGTATGCTGGTGGGGCCCACGTAAGGAAAAAATACTTGCAAACTACGGATTTTATGCTGAGTGTTTTGTAACTTTGCACTATAAAAGGAGGAAGGGGTGAAGGTAAAACTCAGTCCTCAACCTCTCTTCATCTCTTGCTTCTCACTTGACATTCTATTCTTTTGAGTCCTAAATAGTTTTAGCATTCCAGAGTTTTTATAACACGTTATCAGCACGATCATTCTGTCCCCAACTGAATAAGTTATAGAAGACGGTATACTTTATACTTTATTATATTATTATCTAATATGTGTATAACGTCATATTGCTATACAACGGATGGTTTTACCTCCACATATAGTATATGATGTGATTTACAACATGCATTTACTTTCTAAATGTATAACCTCATTTTACTGTACAACGGACGGATCTAACCTCCGTATAGTAAATGAGGTGATTTACATCTGATGATATAATCATGCATTTGATATTTGATTTACACTGGCTAAATATGTTTACTTCATTTATTTACATAAACGGTTTTAATTAATACATGTTTTAAACTAACTAAAAAAATGTTTACTATATTTATTTAATTAGATGTTAAATTAATGATATTGTTTAAACACCATTAGCATGTAATTAAACCGAATTAGTGGACTCCC
>QZGG01003118.1:0-27328 GCA_006409495.1 Sedum album
ACGTCACACAACAAGCTCGTTCATCAAATTTTCAGAAGGAACTTCTATCATATTCGGACAAGAACAAGTGGAAATATTAAGTTCATTGACTTCATGGAAAAAGGTGTAGTGATCCTCAACAAGAGCAATCTTTCGAAAGGTTCAAAGGAGCCTCAACAAGCGTTAAAAGCAATCATGCCACTCTTGGAAGAAGAGAAAGAGGTTCCTACAAAAAGAAAGAAGTTAACTGAATAAATTCCGGATAAAGAGAAGAAGCTACCTCTTCATAAGCTTGAAATGTACAAGGTTGATATGCTATGGACTCTTTCTGCCTCAAATGTTCTTTGAAGCGGAAGAAAAATATATGAAGTTATCTTGCCTATACTTGAGGTAGAAACCCCCCATCAAAGAAAGAAGAAAAAGACGAAGAAAAAGAAGAAAGCATAAAGTCCAAGACCAAGAAGAAGAGCTAAAAAGGCAAAAGAGTCCTCTAAGGTGAAGGATGGCATTGTTGGAGGAAATGCCATTATTGGAAAGAGTTAAAACCAAAATTAAAAGCGTTCAACAAAAGAGAATATAAATAGGAAGTCGGCACAATCAATGCATATGGTTTTAAGAAAACATAATACTATAAGGGTGATTCTTGTAATAATTTTTTTATTAAATTACATATGAAATACTCATCTTTGATTTATTTTGTTAATATATATAGAACAAAATAAAACAAAATGAAAGGTCTGTTTCAATGAGTATATTAGGATAAAGTTCAAGAGAAACTTGTTAGAATGATTATGTAAAATAGACAGAAAATTACAGTTATTGAAATTATTGAATAATAAAATATGAAAGGAAATAACTGAAACAGTAGAACAAAGTAATAAATACAAAACCGTATGTGACTGAGGCACGTTCGGCGCTTTCCTTAAAACAATATTTCCCACTCGGTGCTGGGTTTCCTCTAGGCAATTTGTCTCCCAGGATACAACAGTCAAACCTTCACATTGTCCAATAAAGGATAGAATTCAATACACATTTGAATATCACCTTCAAAATTGTGCTTGAATATCCGTTACATATAACAATTAACTTCCATTTAAAATGGATTTCAATAGTCATATTCATTATTGTCAACCATAACATATTCAAATAATGTTTTTGAATTTCATCATAACCTAGCCATTATAGGTTAATAAATAAATATTCAAATTCACATTGAATAATTATACTTGTTGATATATTGACTACTCATCAAATTTACAATTGAATAGCTATTTGATTCACACTTAATCAAATAATCAACTAAACAATTGAATACACATTTGATTTTCCAAAATCCATGTGACATCTTAATCACCAATAATGTCACAAGAAAATGAATCATCACATTTTCATCACACTTTCTTGTATGATTTTATTCTTATACATTATCATATTTGATTCTCAATTTCCACCTTCAAACTTAAAACTCCGAAAAATGAATTGTAAGTAAAACCACTTTTACTCAGTAAGTAGGAATTGTATATGCATTTTGTGTATGGAAAAAGCCTTTAAGCTTCTAGAATTTTTGATGGACAAGATGTAGTCTTGTGGAAGTTTTTTGAGGGAGTACTTGCAAATTCCTTTATGATCAAGTTGAAGATAGAGTCTACGTATAATTGTCACTTTTATTGCATCAAACTTTTTAAGTTTTAGGGTTCAGATTTTATTAATTTTGTCTGCTGTAAAATTCATATAGTACACGTGACAATTGCATTTTTCATAAAGTTAAGTTTGATGACTAACTATACTGACATTATAAATTAAATGAGACAAACAAATGTTGACGTTTGAAGTCACAAACACAATTAATGTGACTACCGCATTGTGACATTCATAGTCTCAATACAAAGTAAATGCGACAACCAAATTTTCAAATTTAAGTCACGCTTTATACGACAAATAAAAAACTGTGGGTTGCCTTACATGACACGTACTTATGCGACAACTTTATGTTATGTCGCAAAAAATGCGGAATATACGCGACTAGCGTATTGCGTAAGTCATGTAACGGTTATGCGACGAGGTGTCCGCGATTTACCTTACGCAACACATTGCACATCACATAAGTCATGGTTCAACTAATACCCTAATTACGCGACTATTTGGATTCTGCACGTAAGAGGTTTTTCTACCTTAGTGTATGAATCAATCCAACGGCGCTGGATAGAAAATTCATCTTGTCCAAATCAATCCAACGGCGCTGCACATAAGTCTTATTTTATATTCAACTATAGCAGTTTGAGTCGCTCACTTAGTGATCGCATGGCCTCCTCGAGTCATATATAACCGAGCATCATCATTCGGTCCACACAACTTGCACGAATATTATTAAGTTGTAAAAACACATGTGTGTTGAAAAAATTATTGGCAACTGAAACGCACAAATTGTAATGAGTTAAAAATTATCTAAACCCACTATTTTATGTTTCTTTCATGTATCAAATGCGTCACTTTTGGTGTTGTTTAGTTTTCAGGAAAAGAAACTCAAAAGTGCACAAAATCTTGCTCAAAAAGTAGCCGTTGGACACCAAGCTTACGTCCCTGGAATTTCCAAGCTTACGTTTAAGGATTTATTATAAATTCAAGAGACGTGAGCTTGGTAAATTCAAGAGACGTGCGCTTGGAGTGTCCAAGCTTACGTCCCTGGAATTTCCAAGCTTACGTCAAAGGATTTTTTATAAATTCAAGAGACGTACGCTTGGTAAATTCAAGAGACGTACGCTTGGAGTCTCAAAATTGATCCGAGAGCTTTTTCCAAGCGTAAGCGTACGCTTGAGGAAATATATGAGACGTACGCTTGGTAAATTTAAGAGACGTGCGCTTGGAGTGTCTCGAGGCAGCATTTATGAGCTTCGAAGAACTCAACAAATTTGGCCAATTATGGCCAAATCCTTCCACTATTCGAGGACCTATTAATGCTGGAAAATGGAGGCTATAAAAGGGAGACCAATCTACACAATCTACACCAACTTTTACACACCTCTCATTCATCCTCCTTAGCACCACTTTCTTCACACTTTGGAGATCATCATATCTCCAAGTGGTGTGGTGTGGCTGCTGGATTTTGAAGAGGAGATCATCAAGGCTGCTGGATTTTGCAGAGAAGATCATCTTAAAACTCAGTGACAAATGTCAACTCTCATCTTGTTACTTCATTGTTTTAGTTATGAATCTTATGTGTAACTAAACTCACCCAATTTGGGGAGTTGTTGTTAACATATATTGATAAGTGTTATTGTATGATTATTTTTTGTGAATTTTATTATTATTCTTTGTGCTTGATACATGCTTGAATGTTTATTTAGAGTAGCCTAGCGGTGAACTATATTAACATGTCTTACATGATGTTTGTTTGATATCATTTTAGTAAAGCCTAGCGGTGTAGCTATTTTGATATTTATTCAAGCTATTATCAATCTTCATGAAAACTTAGCGGTTAATTGAAGATTAGGATATATAGAATTATTTACATATTATCTTAGCGGATGTATGTTTGTTGTGTCTCTAGCGGGAACAACTAAATAAATTCACATGATTTTCACATGGTAACAATTATCTTATGTTGCAAACAACTCCTTGAATTGGTGTTTGATAGTGTTACATTGTTTGTTACTTGATACTAAACAATTAAACCCCCCCCTTAGGAATTATTAGTTGAATAAAAAATATACTCTTGACTTAAATTGCTCTCTCTTGGGTTCGACCCTACTTGCCGCTTGCTAGCTTGTAGGAATATTATAAATTAAGTTTGACGCACTCAACGACGTGCTCGTCAGCAACATATAACTCTCGCAAAAAGGGTGTTGAAAAACATAAGGCACATGTGATGTTTTTCTTGCAAGATTGTTTGATGTTTGTTAAGATGGGTTTGGTTTCGTACAAACCACTTTTAAAATGAAAATTTAGAACCACTTTAAACCAAACGATCAAACAATTCAATGGATATGATTAATGACAATATTAATATGATCATTACTATTATCAATTAGGTAATGGATCAGATGAAAGTGCTACTTTTGTTATAAAATGCAAACAGATCTAGATCATCCATTTAATTACATCTGACGGTTACAATCTAATATGATTAGTTAATATATTTAATCCACAAAGGGTAGAGTTGGAAAACATATATTAAACTATATTTATGAATATCTTAATTAATTCTAATTCCTTATTTTATGGTAACCGACATTCAAATCAATCAATTAATTAATTAATTACGAAAGTTTGATGATCAACGAATCAGAGTTAGAAGAAATATGTTTCGTAAATGGAATGTTTAGATTTGTTTATAAACGGTATGTTTAGATCTGTGTACACGATTTCAATTAATATGATCTTATTCATAATTGGCATATTCCAAAAACGCATACAAGTCGCTGCATTCCTCGTATGTTATGTAATCATAATAGTTTTAGTGTAAGTTCATTATTTGTCTATATTTGTTTCATGAATCATATTATAGCAAATCGTGAATCATATTATAGCAAATCATGAATCATAGATATCTTATAACTCGAAAGTTTAGTTCGTTGTCTGTTTTTATTTACATTGATGTTCCGATAGATTTAATTCAGGTTTTCGTATCCACAAAGGCCTGTTTTCATATTAATAATTTATTTGTTCGTATGATCCATACATTGTACACTTTTGATTCGTGAATCATAACATAGCAAATAATGAATCATGGGTTCCATATTATAGGTAACAGTATTTATAACAGCTGATGAATCATATAACAACAAATGATGAATCACAGGCACTTATAATTCATTATTTCATCAAAATATGTATCTCTTATATCTCTAATAAGTGATATTGGAACGATGGCCAACTCGTTTTTTCAGTACCGTTTGTCCCCCCTTCATCTCTTTCTCCTACGTTCTGTTGCAACACATAAAAACAATCAATAACCAGCGGGTGATAATATTTATTCGCAAAATATTAATGTAACAGAATCTGAAACATGTTTCTACGGATGATTCATGATTTGCTACAATATGATTCAGGAATCATATGGGGTCATTTACTGAATCATGCATAAACAAATGTTAATACACAGAAACAGTAAGCGACTTACCATATTTCTTCCCAAATCTTCTTGGAATCATTATCGCGGCGGTGTTGCGATCTACAAATATTGAAGATTTCATAAATCTACACGGCATGTAGTTGATCGATACACGAATCCGACGTTACCTACCTGAGTCCAAAAGCAGCATAGGGTTTCAAATTTGCCAGAGAGCGAGTCGCGGATGGTTTGGGGTGGATGATTCACGAATCGTCTTGCGCTGGGTGTGGTAGGTCTCGGCGATATGTACAATCGATGCTCAGAGAGAATCCGAATCCAATTTACCTACACACGATTTTCGAAATCTCTCAAACCGCTTGAAAATCGATTGATTTTGTGACTAATTTACCCTTCTATTGATTATAAAAATTATTTTTTATACTTAATGTTTCCTATATTTGCGAATCGACCCAGATTAATAGCCGTCAGATCTATCTAAATTAATGGTTGATATCTGTTTGCATTTTACAACTAAGGATTACTTTTCACCTGATCTTTACTTTATCAATTAATATAAGGAGCATATTTATCAATTCTTATATAAATCATTAATGATTTATTGAAAGTGCATTAAAATAATTTTTAAAAGTGTATTACAATATTTTTAAATAAAATGCATTAAAAATATATTTTTAAAAGTGCATTACAAAGTTCACATATTGATTTTTTTTTAAATTGATGCATTTATGAAATTTCTAGTTATTTACGTTTTATTACAATTTTTAAAATTTGATGCACTTCTAAAGTATTTAACGATGCACTTTTTATATCCACTAATTTAAAATTTTAAAATAAATAATATTACTAAACATTTTTATGCACTTTAAAATAATCAATTTATGAGCTATATTGATTTGAAATGACAAGTGTGCCCTTTCATTATTAAAAATGATTAATATTTAATAAATAAGATAATAAATTTAAACCATTTAATTTTTAGATATTAAGGCCACGTTGATTTTAAGTTTTGTTTTAAAATAGATTCTCATTACTAAGTTTTCATTTTAATTAGTTAAGATTAATTAATTTATTATAATCTTTCACTATTTAATTCCTTTTAATAATTGTGTAACAATTATATATTATATCAATGGCTCTTGAAACTGAGGAAACAAATCTATTTCTCTAACACTGTATCAACAAATCACGCTTGAGAAATCTTTTCATTCAAATGGAGGAACTCAATTTACCGATCATAAGTTGCAAAATATATTTTTATCACTTGCACCAAGGTATGTTCATATACTTTGCTCGAAATGGCAAAGATAGAAGAAAACATCACCACATCACTGAAATGTTTGTATCAATGATGTTTTATTCACCAATTCCTAATAAATTTATACTATTAATATGTTGCCATTTTTGTCATTATTCACAAGACATCATTTAAGATGGGTTTTTGACTATACCTACCTACGAATTAATTCAATTATTCTTTATTTTACATTATTTTAAAATTATTAAAAATAATAATATATTGACTAATTTTGAACGGGCTAGTGGCTAGCTCGTACTTCATGATTTTTATCAAGTCCGTCCCGGCCCGACCCGATGAATATGAAAGGTCGCATATTAATAGGGTCGAGCTCGGTTTTCATTTTTTGAATCTCGCCCAATATCAATGCCTACCATCTACCCATCTGGATTTATCTTCAACGAGAAAGGTTCAAATAAGAATATATTTTAAAATAAAAACTTGGATCCAATGAGCCTTAAGATCCAACAGTTAAAGGATTTGGATTTATTACCTCATTAATTAAATATTAATCATTTTAGTAATGAAAGGACACACTTGTCTTTTCAAATCAATATAGTTCATAAATGGATAATTTAAAAGTGCATTAAAACTTTGTTTTATATAATTTATTTTAAAATTTTAAATTAGTGGATATAAAAAGTGCATTGATAAGGGACTTTTGTATGCTGTTTTAGGTCCTTTACACTGCTTAGATTTCTAACATATTTAGTATAAGATTACGCTTTTGGTGTAGTTTTGTATCTCAGGTTTATCAGAAGAGTTAGAACAAAAGTGCAACAAGAAGGCTGAATCTCGGAACAAAGAACAACAAAGTTGACAAGAGCCAAGAGACCAACGAGCCCGCGAGAAGTGTAGCGCACGCGTACTGAGTCGCGCAGAGCAGAGCAAGACGATGACGTCAGCAACTAGCGACAAATCCGGAGTGATGACGTCATCACGCGCAAAGAATATTTCTAAGTCTGGATTTTGGAGATAAAGATATTTCCAAGTCTGATTTTTAGAGATAAGAATGATTTCCAATATATTTTCTTGCCTATTTATTCGTGGAAACCCTAGAAGCGCTGTTGAAGCTGAGTGATCACTTCTCAAAGCGCTGTTGAAACGAATGCAGTTGTAAATCACGAATATATTACAGCGCTTTTTTAAAAAAAGCGCTGTTGTTTGTAAACACTTTTAACAGCGCTTAAAATAGAAAAAAGCGCTGTTGTAAATGACAATTTTTGACAGCACTTAAAAAAATAAGCGCTGTTGTATAATTAAAAATTTAAATAATTGGAAAATAAAAATATTTTATATAAAATATAAAAAAGTGTTATTTTTAACAGCGCCTTTTTATATTTAAGCGCTGGTGTAAGTTAACTACTTTTACGGTGTTTTTCTTATTTAAGCACTGTAAAATCTTAATTATTTGAAAAAAATTAAATCGATATCATTAAGAATTTCTTTATTTTACAGCGTTTATTATAATATTTTTGGGATTAGAAAAAACAGTTTTTGAAATTTAATAATAATTAAAACCGCTTTAAAGGCAATCGATTTTTATTATAAATTCTTTTTAATTTTTATTTAAATCGTAATTTTACAATTAAATTGAAATCGATTTTTTACAAACATTATCAAATAAAAAATTATGGACCAAAACCCTATCCTTCGTCCTGAATTTGTCTCAGCCCGTCTTGAATTTTTCTCAGTGCTCGTCTTGAATTTGTCATAATACCCTCGACACTATAACAAAATTCGACAAATCTGCAAAAAATAACAGTGTTAATATCATGATGTTAATATAAAACGAAGCAAAACATAAAAGCTTAACGAAAAATTTCAATATAAAACACTAAAGCTGGACAAAAAAAGATGTTTATCCTTACTGGAATCGGTGAAGAACTAAAATAATTTTGACACAAAAATTTCAATGTAAAGTTTGATATATATAGAAAGATTGTAGCGGGAAGTTTGGAATGTGGACCGTGAGATTATTTTAAGCAACGATTGAGATTAAAATCTGCGCGAAACTGAGTCGACCAATCAGGTCATTTCTTTCTTTAACAGCGCTTAAAAATATATAAACGCTGTTAAAGAGTATTTTTTTTAAAGAAAATCGAATAAAAAAACTTTCAACAGCGCTTATCATTTTTAAGCGCTGTCGTATACTATTTACAACAACGCTTAAACATGATAAGCGCTGTTATAAACCGTTGATATTTGTTTTGTTTTTTCTTCAAAATTTATTAATTATTAAAAAACAAATTTAGTTGAAAATTGATTTATGAAGCTAATAACTCATTTACTTCAAAAATATATATTTACTTGCATTTTTGTTGTGTTTTGATTAATGAAAAGTATAGTTGATCAAAAATGTATATTGTTCAACCTATTGCTTAGTAAAGAGACACAGTACAAATTTTTAAATGACAACGATTTCAAATGCTTATATATGTTCTCATGATATTTTAATAAATTGAATGTTACTTATTGAGTTTTTAAATTCTTAACTTAACAACACCTTTAAAATATATAACCTGATTTTTAAAACTTAAAAATACTAAAAAGCTGTCTTTTACAGCGCTTTTACAAGAAATAAGCGCTGTAATATATGCATTTTTGATTTAAAATTATTAATTATAATTTTACAGCGTTTATTTGAATTTAAACGCTGTAAAAAGTAATTATTTTATTATTAATTTTAAAATATATTACAGCGTTTATTTATTTAAATGCTGTCATAATTAGGATTTGGATTTAGGGGTTAGGGTTCGGGGTTCAGGGTTCAGGGTTTAGAACCCTAATTACGACATCGCTTTTTTAACATTAAACGCTGTTAAAAGTTATTATTTTATTATCAATTTTAATATATATTACAACGTTTATTTATTTAAACGCTGTTATTATTAGGGTTTGAATTAATGGTTAGTGTTCGGGGTTTAGAACCCTAATTACAACAACGCTTTTTTAAATTAAACGCTGTTATAAATCAGTTTATTATTTGACAAAATATTAGTCATAATATATACACCTCCAAACAGAATAGTTGCCAACATCACTTGGACATCCCTCCCAAGCATACATGCCATCATCCCTCCCAAGCATACATGCCATCCCTCCCAATTTCATGCCATCCCTCCAAGCATACATGTCATCCCTCTCAAGCATACATGTCATCCCTCTCAAGCATACATGCCATCCCTCTCAAGCATACATGCCATCAAATAAAAATTATCATATCCAACTAAACTTCAAAATAAACTATCTAACAATAATAACTAAGTTTCCTAATATAGGGAAACAACAAAACCCTGAAAAATAATAATAAAATATTCGAAAATAATGAAAAAACACTTAAAATTCTAAATAAAATAGTAAACGATCGAGTTTGCCCAAAATTCTCTTCGAAACGAGGTATTATGGGCCCAATTCTGACACCGGGAGCTCAAAAACTGCTAAAATGCATCTCTAACGTGCACCTTCTTAGGGTGATCCATTTTGTTCCAAAAACGCTTTAATAAGTAAAAATCAGAGCATTATTATTTTTAAGGTCTTTCAAAAAATTTAAATAAAATTCTGCAGTACAAGTCTTTCATTATTTTTAGACAGCGCTTATAATAAAGCGCTGTCGTATAGTAATAACAGCGCTTTGCATATAAGCGCTGTCTAAAAATAATGATTCAACAGCGCTTATACCTTGAAACGCTGTTAAAAGTAGAACTTTAGAAAACGTTTATATTAATAAGCGCTGTAGTAAACTTTTAACAGCGCTTTCTCATAAAACGCTGTGTTTATTTACCTTACAACAACGCTTATTAATATAAGCGCTGTTAAAAGTGTGTTTTTTTTACATCGCTTATTTACAAGCGCTGTTAAATAACTATTCTGTACTAGTGGATAAGGCACTTTCATATGATATTTTATGTCCTTTACACTATGCTTGTTGTATATTTTTTCGTATAAGATTACGCTTTTGGTGTAGTTTTGTATTTCAGGAGATTTTATGAGCTAAGGATGAATATGCATTAAAGATGGATGTTTAGAAGCTTATTTCGTAGCAAGAAACAAAGAAGAAAGAATTGTAAAGGTCCGAGCAGAATGCAGGTGCGCAACCTTGGTCGCTCACAAGTGAGTCGCGCGCAAGTGAGTCGCGCGCAAGTCGCTCACTCACAAGTGAGTCGCTGGCCAGTCGGTCGCTCGCCAGTCAGCCGTGCGCAAGTGGAAGTCGCGCGCAAGAGAAGTCATGCACCGTAGATGATGACGTCAGCAAATGCGGAGATGATGTCATCAACGCGCAGAATATATTTTATGCGAGATTTTAGGGATAAACATGAAAATCAAAGATTATCTCTTTCCTATTTTGAACTTGGAAACCCTAGAAGGTTGCATATAAATATAAAGCTTGAAGATGTGCAAGAGAGACACCATACTCTAGGCTACGGACAACCGGCTGTCCGGCCAAACCAAGCTAGAAGAGACGCGCAAGGGCTAGAGCGAGTGACAAAGCGACGTGCAACAAGGGACCGACGCGCAGATTGACTACCTACGCTGAGTTTTCTTTGTTTTTACTGTTCACTATTGTTGTTTATTATACAAACCTTGAGATGTTCAATAAAAGCATGTCTAGCTAACTTGCTTTATCAGTTTATACTTTAACTTGTGAACGTTATGTTTTGAGGTTTTATTCTTAATGCAACACCTGTTTAGTATTATTACTCCGAGCAACTTGCATGATAACTAGTTTAGATATTTAGTAGGCGAAGCCTTTACCCGCATACTTAATTATATATTCTATTATCTAACGTTAAACTATCAGAGTTACGTTACAGTGAATGATAGGAGTAGCACTAGAATAGTTAATCACTATCTTTACCGGATTCGTGGTTAATTAGACTAGGTTGGGTAGTAATATCATATAGACCTTTACCGGAATATATGTGTAAGTTATTAAGCCTTGACCGGACCTTAACTTACGTGAACAATTAATCATAGATCATTAGTAACCGATGATAAGCATATGTTCATAAGGATAAGTCTAAGCTGATAGCATCTCATAAATTGTTAAGCAACATTAGTAGCAGTGCGTTAGTGTAGTCACGCGCAACCTGAGTCACGCGTGTTTGATTTCTGTTTTCTTACTTTACTTGCTCACTCACAACCCCAATCTTAGTTTGTAGATAAGAGACTACTTCTCACATTTCCCTGTGGATTCGACCCCAGCTTGCCAATACTATACTAGTAGGAGAGTCGGGACAAATTTGCAGCACTCAACGACGTGCTCGTCACTGAGCTCATCTCTTGTTTCTGAATAACACTAGTATTTGTATTCTGCGCGCCAGTAGTGCTTGCGTTTTTGTTTCTTATTTGTTCACTTAAATTCACAACCCCAATCTTTAGTTTGTAGATAAAAGACGACTTCTCACCGTTCCCTGTGGATTCGACCCCGACTTGCCTAGACTATACTAAGGAGGAGAGGGATAAATTTGCAGCACTCAACGACGTGCCGTCATGCATCACTAGAGATTTCAAAATGCTTCAAAATTTTCAAATATTGTAATGAAAAATATAGGGAGCAGATCTGTTATAAAGTCTCATAGGTGTATAAAATATATACTAATATAAGCCATTAAAAAAACAGATCAACGATCCAGATTTTTCAAAACACAATTAAAAGTTGCCATTTATCGAATAAAAATAATTGTAATTAAAACATAACGTGTAAATTAAGAAGACCGAAATAAGATGTTTTCAGGTAGCGGCTAATCAGCCAAAAATCAGGCGATTCAAATTCCTAAATCTAACTGCCCAATTTAATTCATTAGACATCTACGACAAAGAAGACGCTCAGATCTAGCTCTGATCTCGTCAACCCCCATTCCCAGCGACGTGTAGAACACGTCGTCGCTGTACGGTTCAAAAATTTAAAAGTATGGTTCATGAATCATATTTAACAATTAATCGAACCATACATAAGTTGTATGGTTCAAAATATATAAAGGTATGGTTCATGAACCATGTTTAACAATTTGTCAAACCATACATATTCTGTACGGTATAAAACATGAACCGAGATTGTTGCTTACAACATCCGAACCCATGTCAACGACACAAAATGTTAGCTGTAATGAGAAGACAAATGATAGTACTGGGAATGACTTGTTTATTATTTGTGAAAGTGCAGCAAATAAATAGTAAACAGAACAGACGGACTGTAACAAACTACAGCCCACGTTCTAACTAAAAAAGTGAAACAAACTTGACTAAATCAATAACAAACAATGCTTAAGACTAGGACTCTTATTTAACTAAAGACGCTTCATTCCCTCCCTTGAACTAGACTGCAATTGCATCTAGTTAATCTTTGATAGTTCACAGACTCCAAGCCTCCTTCTTAGCTCCCGAAATGATTCCAGTTTGAGCGATTTCGTGAGAATATCTGCTATCTGTTGCCTTGTACCACAAAACTGAAGTTGGCACAACTCCATCATTCACTAGCTCCCGTAAAAAATGGTAGCGCACATCAATACACTTGCTCCAACCATGCATCACCGGGTTCTTTGCTAACTTAATTGTTCAGCTATTGTCACAAAAGACGATAGTACTCTCACAACCCATGTAGCCAATCTTCTTTATCACCGTTTGCATCCATATTGCTTGAGAACAACTCCTTGCGGTTGCAAGGAATTCAGCTTCGGTTGTGCTTAGTGTTACGTTCGGTTGCTTTCGAGAAGACCTGCTGCTCCAATGAGCATAAAAACATAACCTGAGGTGCTTCTTCTATCATCTACCGATCAGGCAAAGTCGTTATCAATAAACCAATTAATTCTTGATTTCCTCCCCTTTTGTAAAGAATACTAAATGTGGTTGTTCCTTGCACACAACGTATGATTCTTTTGGCTGCTGAATGATGAAGTTATGTAGGCCTTGACATATATCGGCTTAATAAGCTCACTGCAAACATTAAATCCGGTCTCGTAGCCTTCAGGTACATAATGCTACCAACGAGCTGCTTGAAGAACGAACCATCCATTTCAATACCATTCTCACCTTTGGAGATTTTGAAACTTGGAACCATTGGATTTTCAATAGAGTTGTTATGCTCCATTCCAAATCGTCTCAACACTTTCATTACGTACTTCAACTTACTGATAAATATACCACCATCAAACTGAACTACCTCAATACCAAGAAAATACTTCATTTTACCTAAGTCTCTCATATCAAATTCCTTCATCATGGACTTTTTGAATTCAGACATCATATTCTCATCATCCCCTGTATAAAATAAATCATCAACGTATAAACCCTAAACCAGAAGCCAAAACCCTCCCCCTTTTCTCTAAAAAGCCCAACACTTCTTCACCTAAGTGTAGGGTTTGTTGGGTGGAGAAGCCGCCTCCTTCGTCCATGGTTTCCTCACTTGTTTAGTTTCATTACCTTTCAATAAGAGTGGTTGTTTGTCTGCCCTGTTTCCTCTTTACGATTTCTTCCTAAAGCTTTCTTCTAGTTTTCATACTAGCTTTTCCGGCTTTGTGAGCTGTCCATGGTGGTAGTTTGCTTGTCGGTGTTGCGTCTGTGGGTATGGTCTTCCGCTGGGTGCAGGTTTTAGTTGGGAGCGGATCTGCGGTTCTGGAGATTGATGGGGATGTATGTTTTTGAGATTGCTTTCCAGCGTTTTTGCCGTGATGGGGTGGCGCAATGTTCCGTAGCCTGAGTCGGCTGCAAATCATTCGAATCGTGTCCATGCGAGCCACGGGAGCATATACTTCTTTATAATCAGCTCTGTATTCTTGGGCATACCCTTTTGCGACTAAGCGAGCCTTGTATTTATCCACTTCTCCAAGCTCATTCAATTTTGTTTTGTACACCCATTACTCCTATTCTTTTAGCTCATTTAGGTAGCTCGACAAGATTCCACGTTCTGTTCTTCTCGATTAATTTTATTTCGGCATCCATGGTTGTCCTCCATTTTTCTTTCTTCACTACTTCGTCAAATGAAATTGGTTAAGAATGAATGGCATTAACAAACAAGGCTAAGTAAGCTTGCACATCTTCTTCATCGGAAAGATCATCACCAGAGACAAAATCATTCAAATATGTTGGTGCACTTCTAACTCGAGTTGTCACCTGAGGAGCAACATTACTTTCTTCCATATCATCAGTGGAGTCTTCCACCTCCTTACTTATGTCATCTCCCATTCCAAATCAAACTCCTGGTCATCTTCAAAGCTCATCTCCAGTTCCAGTGTTCTTCATCTTCGAAATGACATCCCGACTAATTATAATCTTCTTAGTAATAGGATCATATAATCGGTATGCCTTTGATTATTCGCTTACCTAATAAAACGCAGTGGTGCACTCTTATCTCAAGCTTTGTTCTTCGCGCATCGGTACATGAACATGTGCTATACAACCAAAGACTCTCAAGTGCTTAACCGAAGGTTTCACACCGCACCAAGCTTCTTCTGGCGTCATTTCTTCTACCGATGTCGGACATCTATTAAGAATATAAAATGCCCAGTTCACTGCTTCTGGCCATAATTTCTTTGGAACATTCTTATCAACCAATAAGCTTCTCACCTCTTTACGGTCCTATTTTTCTCCGCTCAGCAACTCCATTCTGTTGCGGTGTATATGCAGCAGTTAGTTGTCTTTTAATCCCATTTGTTTCACAATATTCTTTGAACTCATCGGATGTAAACTCACCCCCACGATCTATTCTGAGGCATTTAATAGACAAACCAGTTTCTTTTTCCACAAGAGCTTTAAATAGCTTAGAGTAAGTGAATGCATCTGACTTAGCAGCTAGAAAATATACCCATGCCTTTCTACTATAGTCATCAATGAAACATATAAAGTACCTCTTGTTGCCCTCTGAAATAGGAGATATTGGGCCGCAAATATCAGCGTGAATGAGCTCCAATTTTGTTGATGCTCTCGTTGCACCATTCTTTGGAATAATATCACGATGTTGCTTCCCTTTTAAGCAACTACGACACTTAATCTCCCCTTCAGAAAAACTTGGCAGACCTCTCACCATGCCCTTTGTTTGCAAAGTTTTCAATCCTTTGTAACTAAGATGACTGAATCTTCGATGCCATAAATGAGTCACATCTTGAGTGATTGCTTGGAAACACTCTTCAATACCATTTGTTTCCTCTTTAATTGATCGAGCATTCGATAACAACACAAACATTCGGTTTGCTGTCATTGTGGTTTTAAAAATCAACCCTTTGTTTGGTGATAGATTCGACACATGTTTGATTGCATTAGTACAGCCAAACCCCTTTCTTGCATCTGCCCACACTGAGAAGATTATTCTTTAACCCAGGTACATAGTACACATTCTGTGCAATGTGATTCACTCCTTTCACAGTCAATCGAACACTGTCTTTTCCAACAACATCCATGCTCGAATAATTTCCCAATTTTACCACCTTGTTAAATCCTTTTTCTAAATCACAGAAAAGCGATGAATCACCACACATGTGATTGCTGCATCCAGAGTCAATAAACCATACGTCATCTTCATCACTGGCAGGTGTATCGATATACGCCATTAGCACCATCTCTTTCAATTTATCTAAATTTGTATAGTTAGCTCGACACTCATACTGATAGTGTCCAGCTTATGATATTTATAACACTCAACTGTGTCTTTGCTCCAATTTGAGCGGCCCCTGCCTCTACCTTGTCCTCGACCTCCTCTGAAAGCACCTCTTCATCAACCTCTTCCATAAGAACCCTCTTATTGAGTCACCTTCAAAGCATGTTCTTCTCCTCCATCTACTCTGAACTTTTGCTCATGAAAGAGCAAAGAACTCTGCAAGGCATCAACAGAGAGTTGTTCTATGTCCTTGCTTTCTTCTATGGAACAAACAATGTAGTTCCATTTATCCGTAAGAGTTCTCAAAACATTCTCAACGATTTTGACATCACTCACGTCTTCCCCATAATTCCTCATGTCATTTGCAACTGTCCTTACTCGCCCAAAGTAATCATTCATCGATTCACCTTGCTTCATTACCAAAACCTCAAAGTCTTGGCGTAGATGATTCAATTGAGCTCTCTTCACTCGAACATTACCTTGACACTTCATCTTCATGGAATCCCAAAGTTGTTTGGATGTCTCCTTGTGTGTGATCGTCTTCAGAATTAACTTGTCAAGTGATTGAAACAAGTAATTCTTAGCTTTCAAATCCTTCAACTTCATCTCCTCCAGATTCTGCTTTTGTGCAGCCGTCATCCCATCCATACTCATAGGCTGGGTGTATCCTGATTCAACAACAATCCAATACTCCTTTGATCGAAGAAGATTCTCCATAATCATGCTCCAATGGTCATAGTCACCATCAAACTTCAGAATGGACGCTACTGCAAAGTTTGCTTCTGAACCCATCTCCCAAGTCACGCTTCGATACCAGATTGTTAGCTGTAATGAGAAGACAAATGATAGTACTTGAAGTGACTTGTTTATTATTTGTGAAAGTGCAGCAAATAAATAGTAAACAGAACAGACGGACTGTAACAAACTACAGCCCACGTTCTAACTAAAACAGTGAAACAAACTTGACTAAATCAATAACAAACAATGCTTAAGACTTGGACTCTTATTTGACTAAAGACGCATCACAAAATACAGAAGAAACAAGGCAGAAATTTTGAAACAATAAATGTGATTGATTCTACATTGAATTGTTGTATGCGGTTGACGGATATTAAGGATATAATTATTGAAACTTATTTTTGATATAATTATATACAGCAGTTAAATTACATGATTTACCTTAATGGGATTTTACATTTAATTTATCATGTTTCTTATAACCATCAATTAAAAGTAATTAAAGGGCGAGATGATTTTATATTTGTTATCAAATGTAGCTCTTTATATGTGATCCCTTCCCAAAAATATAATATGCAATTTTGTATTGCACTTAAAAAAAATTGTAATGCGCTTTAAAAAAAACTTTTAATGCACATTTTTAAAATATTTTAATGTACTTACAATAAATCATTAGTTATTTATTATAAATAATGAATTGACCGGTGTACCCTCATATTAATTGAGAATTAATAATAATAATAATTAACACATTAACAATATCATTAATCACATCTAGGAGTGTCAAAATGGACGGGCGGACGGGTGATGGGCGGATTTTAGATGGGTAGCGGGTAATGGGTGTTTTACCCATCTTTCCCGTTTTGCTAATCGGATTAAATGAGCGGGTATTAACGGTAATCGATTATTCATTTATACCCATTTACCTGTTAATATCTATGTACTCATAAATACTCGTATACCCATTTAACCCGTTTAAGCACAATTACCCATTTAACATATAAATGCCCGTTTGAAACATAGTCAAAATGGTTTGTAAAGGGTAGTAAAGCTCCTACCCGCGTACTCCCAACAATTCTAAAAAATATGGTTTTCTGTTATTATTTGAATTTTCATTTTACTAAAAATTTAATTGAGAAATTTAAAAATAGTATATAAAGTTAAGCATGCCTTATTAATAACTTAATTTCATGAATAAATAAATAAATTTTCGTTTATTTGAGTTTTTCGTGAGAATATGTACATTAAAATTAGGGACATTTGCAGAAAACCACTATTATAATAAATTGTTTTGCAGAAAACCACCATTGTAACAATTAATTACAAAATAGGTCCATTATAATTGCTCTGTTATCAAAAAACCACCATTGTCTTAACTCCGTTAGAAATTGCAAATCACGCGCTATACAACGCGTGGGTAAATAATTTAATATTGGCAATTACTGAAAACCACTAATATAATATTCAGTTTTGCAGAAAACCACCATTTTAACAATTAATTACGAAATAACTATATTATAATAGTTTTGTTTTCAAAAAATTATCATCTGAATATACAAGTAACAACAGAGAATGTTGGTGAGGCTACAATTATGGTTATGTTTGATGAGCAATGCTGAATACCTCTTGCTAAAAAATTAAGGTTCACTAATATATAATTCACACTAAACGTGAAACCTTACCGAAGCATATTTGTGGCCATAGATGTGATTCAAGTTTTTATCTTTAGCATAACTTTCAACCTTACAGATACCAATACAGTACTACAATTAGAGTTTAAATGTAACGTCATAATAATAAATCATAAGGATAAGACGGGGAAAAACATAGCATTATAGCTATTATCCAATGATAATAAGCTCTCGAACATGAATTTTTATAGCATTATTTATTCATTGACATCCATCACGATTAAATTGAAGAATCATGTAGCTGTTACACATTCATCAAAGAGCTATTACCATTAGACCCTCCGATCTAGCACGAACAAAGCAGTCGATAGTCATTTCAGAATTTGTTATTATAAATGTGGTTTTTTGAAAAATTGAGATATAATGGTGGTTTTTTGCAAAATTGAGATTATAATGGTGGTTTTCTGCAATTTACTTAATTAATAAAATAATGTTTAATAATCATACGAACGCGCTTTTAACGAAACAATGACAATGGTGGTTTTTTTTATAACGGAGCTATTATAATAGATGCAATTCGTAATTAGTTGTTACAATGGTGGTTTTCTGCAAAACAGTGTATTATAATAGTGGTTTTCTCATTCCTGCAATTAACCCTTATTTATATATTTATTTATATAGCTCAAGGGTTGAGATCATGTGAGACATGATATATATGTAAGATAAGAGGACAAAATCTGAGCCATTGATTTTAATAAATCAACGGTTGAGATTAAAGTTGAGTTTAATTAAACTAGGCGGTTGGATTTGCAAAAAACACGGGGCGGTTGGATTTGACGGTTATTTTACGTTAAATCTCAACCGCTAGATTATAATTAATGAACGATCGAGATTGTGTCCAACCGTCTTACGAAAAGTTAATCGTCCTCCTAGAACTTTACCCTATATCCCAATATAATTAGATGGATAGTGTGTGTTAAGTGTGTTAAATGGGTAATGAGTGTTAATGGGTGTTAAATGGGTAATGGGTTACCATATATTAAATGGGTGATAATGGGTGTTAAATGGGTAATGGGTTACTATATATCAAATGGGTGATAATGGGTGTTAAATGAGTAATGGGTTACTAATGGATTACTATATATCAAATGGGTATTGTAAACTCGTTAAGCTAAATGGGCGGATACGAGCGGATTTTTTAATGAGCGGGTAAAGGGCGAGCGATTAGTAATGAATGTTTTTGACAGACGCATCCATTTAGTTGATTGATTGCGTGGTAAAATGGTTTGCAACGGAATCAAACCCGTCTTCAACCTCATAACAAACCTATCAATAAGTCCATGTTCCCAACTTGATAGCCGTCCAAAAACCTATGGGTAAGTCAGTCCAGCTTTTGCCTCTAATTAATCATGGGAGTTCCAAATATTTGCTCAGTTCGTTGCTTCTCTTGTGACAGTTGTCTGTTTCTAAGATGTTACTGTTGATGGTGGCAGGAAAGTGCTCATCTCACGGTTCTCACCCCAAAGACAAAACTCTCAAATAAAAATGATGCATATACCCTCAATTTTAAATTAATTATATCAATTAATCTTATATTTTAATTAGTTATTATATATTCTTTAAAATTAAATTAAAATAAAATAAAATAAAATTAAAATTAATATTATAAGTAGACAAAATTTCGATTATAATAAAATATTTTTCATTTATATTTAAAAAATAGTTTCAATTGATTTAGGACTAATAATAATTTATTTTACTTAATTCATATTTAAAACATTAATTTGGATTCATAGAAAACATACAACAATATTAAAAATAAAAAACAGACATCTAATCAATATTTCCTCCAAATTATGCTCCTGGGGCCGTGCTTCTGATTTTGCGCCTTAAATCAGCACACATCTTATATGAAGATGTTCATCCTTAGCTTCGTACGATTAATGATCCCATCGCTACATCGTTACAGGAGGCAACTTAGTTTTTATTTAATGAATAATATATTCATATTTTAAAAAATAGGTGTTATATTTAATTTATTGATTATTTTGAATTGATGATAACATCTCATTAAATATATATTATTTTTATGTCAATTTATGAATAGTTTAAAGCACTTTCTAATTGTTTTGTTTTAAAATTAAAACAAATGGTATAATAAAAGATATGTAAATATAAATTTGGGTAATAGGAATGTTAGGGTAGAGTGCGGTTCCTTTGTGAACCCTTGCACGTGTGCACTTGAAATTTTGTCTATTTGTATTTTTCAATTGTACTGTATGCACATTTTGACTCGCAAATGTGCACTTTGACTTCACGCAAAAAGACAAAAAAAGTAGAATTTGTGGACCGTTGAATCAATCGATCCAACGGTCATTTGCTGGGTCTCAGATTCGTAAATTTGACTCCTGGGTCGCAAATGAGCCGCCCTCTGTTAGGGTATAATAGTAAAATTATGTGGAACCCATGGAGGGTGTATTGAAGTTGGGGTGTGGGAGGAGACTCACCCCTTCAGTAACTAAAAATAAGCCAGGTATAATTTGCCTATTGTTATGGTATACATTTTGTCTTGTTTTTATGGAGAACAAGGAGTTATATACTTAAATCGAAATGTCACATTGGTTAAAACTGAATTCAAAAACGAGGTGGCTTGAATTGGCCTCCATAAAATATAGCAAGAGGGCACTCAACTTGCTTCTTTTAAAAATGGGGTTTGACCTTGGAAATCACAGATTGAAGGGATTCCAAATTGGCTGCTGAACTCGCCCATCCCATGTTCGTTAAACCTACCCATTCCTCGTATCTATTCACATCTGCTCTAACTCAGATCCAAAAGACCAAACTCCATATCAATACTTGAAAGATGGATACATGTAACTCATCAGAGTCATTATTGGAGAAACTTGGAGCCAATTTGAGAGAGGTTAATGATGCATCGTATCAGCTGACTTACACAGACATTGCGGCTCACAGGAAGGCACTAGCAGCCACAAAAGGCGGGCTTTTAACCGAAATAGCACAGCTCAAAGCCAACATGGGTGTGGATGCACCTGATGAAAGTGATGACGAGGATGACACATCCAATAACCTTACCAAGCTTGAATGGGATGCCCAGATGGAGAAGATCAGGCAGGACAGGTTGAAGATGGAAGAGGAACACGCCCCACTTACTATTCTCGGAGCCCAGTGCGCATGGCAACTTCAACGGACTCAGGGTATCAAAAGCCACCTGATCCTATCAAGAGATTTGAACATAGTCTCAGGGGATCTACCCGAATGTTGGAAATGGACGTCTGTACCCGAAACCATGTAAGTTTCGTCCTCCTTAGTTCTTTAACTTATTTATAGAATTTATATTTAACAAGTAATCTTGTCGACAGATACGCAGTTACTGAGCTCGTCGGTGTTAATTTGCTGGACATAAGTTGCCGGATAAACACCTCCAAGCTTACTCCAAGCGTAGAGTACACGGCATATTTAGTATTCATGTTTAAAAGGGAAGATGAACAACTGTGTCCTAGTTTGCCTTACGCTGATGCATATTTGGGGGTTGTAGGGGAAGAAAAAAGCATTAGAAAGGTACGTTTAGGCTCTAAGCCTTTTACAAACGGTTTCGGAAAAGAAGAAGAAGATGGTGATCAGACCCGTCTCGAAGAAGTTGATCAGTATGCAGAGCCATTTGGGTATGACGGATGGTGGGGAGTGGAACTGGGAGATTATCTTGTTAAAGAAGATGAAGAGGTTGAACTCGAGATTGGATTGAAGGAGATTTCTAGGAGCAGTTTGATAAAGGGATTGATAATTAAGGGGATTGAAGTCAAGAATAGGTTTATGTGAATGAGAGCTGCGTTTGTTTTGTTGTAATGGTATGAGCAAGGCTTTAACGGATTATCTGCCATTGGCAATTCATAAAAAAACAACTATTGTAATTTATAAATTAAGAAAAAGTATAAAAAGGATCCATTGTTAAATTATGTTATGATATATCCAATATGATAATTAGGGGCAAGTTTGCACTATACAGTTTATATTAGAGGTTTAAAATAATTAATCTTTACTATATTTAAAGCGCGAGAGTCTCTATTATAAATTATTTAAACCCATTTTTTCTTCCACTTTTACTGTTATAGCTATTATTTAAATTTTAAAATTATGCACAATTGTGCATTATATAACTAGTGAATGTTTGTTAGGAAAGATAGGAAAAGGTTGCACGTTATTCACACGAGGCAGCACCATTTATTTACATTATGATCAAGATACAAGTAATGCACAATAATAAGGTATATGTATCGTCTATGAATCTACAATATACCTAGGTTTTTTTGTCGAAAAATCACCCGTTCAATAGATCAATTTGAACAAAATCATCTTTCCAACTTTAGAAAAACACACCCATCAATTCAAATAATATTAAGTACAGTCACCCGTCACTTTTCCGTCACATATTCGTGATTGTTTACTACTTTGACCTCCCATTAATATATAATTATATACTGAAATAACCCCTAATTGATCTATTAATTATACTAATTTAAGTACACTTACATCTAAATAAAATTAGGTTAATTGAACAAATTAATTAAAATTATTTAACTATATAATTGTGGTTTGGAGTTAGTTTAGTTTAGGGGTTATTTTGTTTGATGGTTGATTAAATTTTAAGATTTAATTAAATTATTGACTAGTTTAGTTTAAGGGTAATTTTAGTTCAATGGTTAAATTAATTTTAAGAATTAATTGAATAATTAATTAGGATCGGTTAATTATATAATTATGGTTTTTGATTAATTTATTAGGGGTTGAATACTTAGTTAGTTAGAATCGTATATTTATATATAATTAACGTTTTCAGTTAGTTTTGTTTAGAGATTAGTGTTGTTTAATGGTTAATTGAATAATTATTTATGATTGTTTAGTATTGTTTGGGGTTACTTTAGTTTATGGGTAATTAAGTTTATTTGTTATATAATTAATAGTTAGGATTAAGTTCTAGAGAGACATGTAATTTTTCTGAGACGGAGGGACATCATCTCAACCGTTGATTTGTTTGATCTTACGGTTGAGATTAAAGTTGGTTTTTGATTAAATTGGGTAGTTGGATTTGTAAAATGCAGGGGTGGTTAAGAGTGACTGTTATTAATATCAACCGTTAGATTAATAGAAATCAACGGACGAGATGATGTCTCTCCCTCTTACAAAAAATTGATGGTCCTCGTAGAACCTTATCCTTAATAGTTAATTCCTAAACTAAATAATCTTTAAACTAAAATAACTACTAAGCTGAAGTAAATTAACCCTTAAACATTAATAACCCATAAATTAAACTAACCCAAATAATAATTAATAACCATAATTAGTTTATACAATTAAAGCTTAAAATTAGTTATCCAATAAGGTTAGTTTTATTTGGAGTAATAGTGTAAATAAGTTAGTATTTAATTTAGATGTTAAATATGGGTTATTTAATTATTTAGTTATAGATTAATGGGTGATCAATAGTCAACAATTAAACTTAACGGATTAGGTAACAAAACAGTGATGCGAAACCTGCACTAAATAAAATATGAACTAAAAGGTGGTTATTCAAAAAAATTAGAGGGATGACTTTGTTCAAATTGACTTATTGAATGGGTGGTTTTTGGAAAAAACCAATATATCTAGCTAACACTACCTCAAATTCATGGTGAATCCATAACACAAAGTTAGGAGATATAGGAGTCGAATTGTGCTCTAGTGCAAGCCTTCGATGATGCAGAGCGAATGGCGCAGTGTCATCGTACAGGATAATCTCGAAGTCTAGTTGGGTGTGTATAGTTTGAAGAGAATGACGTCACAGTTCAAACTTATTAATTTTTTTTATTTGTATTAACACTAGAAGTGCAAAAAAGATTTAGAACTTCCACTAGACTTAGGCCTTGTGTTTTGTAATTTGTAGTTTTGATCTCTATATAAACAAAACCAACGGATAAGAAAAATCAAGATAATCAAGATTATCAAATTTGAATTTTCTGTATCTAGCTTATAATTCAGCCTTAAGGTACCAAATTCAAACTTTATCATTCGTCTTGTCCTCACGGGTTGCATCAGATCGATATCCGAATCAAATTAATTATTTTCCAAGAGACACTTAGTGCAATGGCATGTAGGATCGACCTAACGAGGAACAACTTTAGTGAAAAAATTATATAGATAAAAATAATCGGGGTTGTGAATTTGATTATGTAGCTGTTGACAATTGGCTGGAATTCTGTTCTGTTCAAGCTCTGTTCAAGGTTTGCGTCAGATGTGCTGATGCAAGAGATCAGATATGCTGAAGCAAGAGAGTGCTGATGCAAGAGTGACATGGATATTTGGAGCGTGTGGCGTTTGGATAAGTATTATTATTGCTGACGTGGTGCTGACGTGTCAGTTTAATGAAGGAGTATTTAAACCAAGGCAGGCGCGCGCTACATAAAGAGGAATCAATTTCAATTCGTCTTCGCAATCGTCTTCGTTCTCAAAATCGCGTTCTTCAATCTGCGTCCGAGAAATCAATCAAAGGCTGTGTGCTGTAGTCGGCGGGAAGCGTCGATAGTGTTAGGTATTGAAGTAGTCGAGTAGCTGGTAGTCTGAGAAGAGAGGTTTGGTCGGAGATTGGGTTCGAATCAAGAAATTGATTAGATAGGAAGCTTGGGCTTGATCGGTGTAATTGTAAACGTTTTCATTATTAGTGAACTTTTTTCTTGCTGGATTAGTCTGGTTAACTGAGTTTCAACCAGGATACCAGGGTAAATCGATTGTTCATTAGTTAGGGTTTTGAAGTTCTTGAAGTTCTTGATCTGAGATTTAGTTAGGGTTCAACTGAGACAGTCTGCTTAAGCGGATCCTTGTACGGGACACTCACAATTGGTATCAGAGCGGCTATTAAGCAATGACGTTTACGAGAGTTGACCCAGCTGATCGGTTCAATGGTGCTGGTGACTTTAGCCTGTGGCAGCAGAGGATGTATGCTATCCTGGTTCAATTGAAGGTGGCTAAGGCTTTGCAAGGAGGTGATAAGCTACCGGACACCATGAGTGCTGAGCAGAAGGAGGAGCTATGGAACTTGCCTACTCCACCATCATACTTCATCTTGGAGACAAGGTGATGAGGCAGGTGAAGAAGCTCAAGACTGCTGCTGAGGTATGGCTGAAGCTAGAAAGCTTGTACATGACCAAGACTCTTACTAACAGAGTCTTTCTCAAAGGTAAACTTATGAACTTCGAATTCTTGATGATAAGCCCTAGATGAATATCTTGATGACTTTGCTAAGCTGATAATTGAGTTGGAAGACATTGATGTGCTTGTTGATGATGAGGATCAGGCTTTGATTATATTGAATGCTTTACCTGCTCGTATGCTCATTTTGTTGAAACTATGAGGTATTCTAGGGACTCTATAAGTCTAGATGATGTCTTGTCTGCATTAAGGTCTAAGATGATAGAGTCTGGTGTTAAGGATGCTGCAGGTGAAGGTTTGATAGTCAAAAAGGGTAAAAAGAAAGTGAAGAAACCTAAAGATAATCAAAAGAATGCTCCTAAAGGTAAACCACAACCTGGGGATGCTCAGACTAATGAACCTAAAGGTTAAGTGTTTCATTGTCATAAAGAAGGACATTTCCGGAAGGATTGCCCTGAACGTAAGAACAAAGATCAGAAACCAAAGGCTGGGGAAGCAGCTTTGGTTGAGATGATTATGGCTCAGCTGAACTATTGACTGTGTCTGATAGAGATGCTGGTGTTTCTTGGGTGCTTGACAGTGGTTGTACTTATCATATGACTCCTAATAAGTCTTGGTTTGAAACTTATAAGTCTGAGGATGGTGGTAAAGTTTTACTAGGTAATAATCAGGCTTGTAAGGTGCTTGGTCAAGGAACTGTTAGGTTGAAGTTGCTGAGTGGGCATGATTTTGTTTTGTCTGGTGTAAGGTTTGTCCCTGATTTGAAAAGGAACTTGATATCCCTTGGTATGCTTGATCAGTTAGGTTATGTGTTTAAAGCTGAAAAGGGTGAAATTAGTGTCACTAAGGGTGGAGTCATGGTCTTAAGGGAGTTAAGAGTAATGGCTGTATATCTTTTGTGGTAGTACTGTTGTGACCCCTGAAGTGAATTTACACAGCCTAGGTAATGATAGGACTGCATTGTGGCATTTGAGGTTAGGTCATGTTAGTGAGAATGGCTTAAGGAAACTGTCACAGATGGGTGTCTAGGAAGAGATCAGATAAAGAAACTTGATTTCTGTGAGAATTGTGTATTAGGGAAATCTAGCAAGTCTAGTTTTGGTACTAGTATGCATAGGTCTGAAGGTGTGCTTGACTATATACATTCTGATTTGTGGGGGCCTACTAGAACTAAATCCTATAAAGGCAAGAGCTATTTTATGACTTTAATAGATGACTATTCTAGGAGAGTTTGGATTTATTTTCTAGTTCATAAGACTGAAGCTTTTGATGTGTTCAAGACTTGGAAATTGTCTGTGGAAAAGCAAACTGGTAAGAAGGTAAAGAAACTCAGGACTGATAATGGTCTGGAGTATTTGAATACTGACTTCTTGAGGTTTTGCAAGGCTGAAGGTATTGTGAAACACCATACAGTGCCTGGTAATCCCCAACAGAATGGCTTGGCTGAGAGGTATAACAGGACAATTCTAGAAAGGGTGAGATGTATGTTATTTCATTCTGGTTTGTCTAAGATGTTTTGGCCTGAAGCTGCACATACTGCCTGTTATTTGATTAATAGGTGTCCATCTACTGCTATAGATAATAAAACACCAATGCAAATGTGGAATAATATCCTGTGGACTATAGTATGCTCAGGGTGTTTGGTTGTTTAGCATATGTGCATGTGAAACAAGATAAACTAGAGCCTAGGGCATTGAAATGTGTGTTTATTGGATATCCTGATGGTGTTAAAGGTTACAAGTTATGGTGTATTGAACCTGGTAATAAAAAGGTGATCCTTAGCAGAGATGTAGTGTTCAAGGAGAACATATTTCCTTTTAAAT
>QZGG01003119.1:0-27403 GCA_006409495.1 Sedum album
TTAAAGTCATATTTCTTCTTCGCCTGTTGAGAGGCACGTCTATATTCGAACATACAGTTTGTGTGTGTTGAAATAAAAAGTGTTGTTATATGTATGGTTATAGCTTTTTTAACATAATATTAGTAGTTTTTTGCACATAAATATGTGCATGATTTGAATTTTATTTTATTTTTATAAGTGTAAATATATGAAGTTTGCCATCAAATGTGTAAATATAAAATTGAGAAGGGGTAAATTGGGAAGGTGAATTGTAGCTTCAAAAGAAACACTTAATTCACTCCTGGGTTTGGTTCCGGTACAAACCACATTTAAAAATAAAAACTTAGAACCAATATAAACCACACGATCAAACAATTCAATGGATGTGATTAATGACATTATTAATATGGTAATTACTATTACCAATCAATATGAGGGGCACACTTGTCAATTCAATTTTTATAATTGATAATTAATGATTTTTTGAAAGTGTATTAATATATTTTATAAAAAGTGCATTACAATATTTTTGTAAAAGTGCATAAAATATATTTTTAAAGTGCATTACAATATTAAAAAAGTGGCATTACAATTATTACAATTTTTGAAATTTCTAGTGATGCACTTTTTATTAACAAAATTGATGTACTTTTAAAGTTTTTTGATGCACTTTTATATCCACTAATTTAATAAAAATAAATTATATAAACTAAATTTTTATGCAATTAAAATAATCCATTTATTAACTATATTGATCTGAAATGACAAGTGTGCCCTTTCATCACTAAAATAATTATATTTAATTAATGGGGTCATCAATCCAAAACCATTTAATTCCTACATCTTAAGCTCACGTTAGTTCTAAGTTTTCATTTTAAAATAGGTTCTCATTTGAACGCTTTCCCATTCACTCCTTGCTTTATATATAGGATAGATTATAACAATTATATTGGAATTTAAGATTAATTATAGTTGACCAACCCTGTATAATATCATATTCCATGAAATCGTCTGTATATTTCTATGTTAAATTCGCACCTTTATAATTATTGTCATTATCAAAACAACCACCTCTGATAACCGAGAGATGGTTAAATAGTAAACAAAGTGATTACAGAGGTAGTGAAGTAAAAACTCGATTACTATATCGGTGGGTTATTGTAAGAAAAATATTATTAATATATTACAAATTTAGGTAATTATAGATGACCACCTTATTAATAGAGCATATTCTATCAGAACCACATGTATATTGTAATATTACATTCACCACTTGTATAACGTTCATCTTTACCAAACAACCACCTATCACTGTTTGACTGTTACGTCGAATACTTCATTAAATATATTTAACTTTTTAATATAATAATATTTTTATTTCAATATACCATAATATAATAAATGAGTTTTCACTTCACCATCTCTATAATCACTTCCATTACCATTTAATCACCTCTCTGTTTATCATAAGGTGGTTGTTTGTCTATAATCACTCTATTATCATTAACTACCTCTCTGTTATCTTAGGTGGTTGTTTTGTAACGACAGTATTATAAAGGTGGTCGAATGTAATATTGCAATGTACAAGTGGTTCCATGAAATATGGCTTATTATACAGGTGGTTAAAAAACATGAAAAAAAATCTATAATTTACCCAAAAAGCTAATATATTTAACATAATATTTGTGGAAACAGTGATATATGGTTATTTGAAAACGCCAAACATTATGGATAGTCGAATTTCATTTGAGTAAACAAAATTTAATTATTTACACATTAATCTCAAATCAAATCCATTCATTTTATCAAATTAATGACTTAAATTTCTTTATACTTTATAGCATAAATACTCTTTATATATGAATTATGATCCCTTCTCGTAGATATAATTTTAGCTAAAATATTTATTAAATTTATAAAATATTAAAACATTTTATTTAGAACACTAAATATTTAATTTAGCTTTATATAAATTTAATTATCAAATATATATAAACTACTCGATAAAAACTCGAGTTCAGATTGAAAACTAATCTAAGTCAAATCCGAACACACAATTTCCAAGCTCGTTTGGCTCAATCTGAAACTCGATATTTTTAATCGAGCCAAGCTTGAACGTTACATTGCTCGATTTTTCTTGATTACACCCCTATTTTCACACTCGATCTAAATGCAAATTTAACTATGCAAACTTTATACTCAAAGAAAAAGTAAATGATTCTTTGAAAAATGCGCAAGCGCGATTATATAAATTGAAACCTCATACAATATATTTTTATCCAAATTGATATAAATTTGTACCTTTCTTGATAACGAAGTATAGAAGAATCAAAAATGTCTTACAAGATCAACAAAATGACATTATACATATTACTGGTTGTGTTGGTCGTCTTCACGACTATTGCCACAGCAGACCCTGACCCAGATTGCTTCGCCAAATGCTCTAAAGCATGTTGGTATAGTCCCACACCCGGTTTTTGTCTTAAAGAATGCTTGCGAGTGTGTGGGTAATAAAATATATTTTTTATGATATGAAATTTTAATAACAGTGAAATATATATTGGAATATATTTGTCATGCCTGAATTGCAAAACATTTAGAAAGAAATTGAAAGGAAAATAAAATAAAATCTGTGTTTATTGTATATAATATGCATCCTTATATAGGGGAAGTATCATGTGGAACCCCCTCTTTCCATGGATCCATGGATCCATGGATCCCCCTTCATCACCGTTGATTGCATTTTTTGTGTGCACCAGACTGTGCCACATGTTTGCATTTTTGAAATGCACATGTGAGTTGCACATGACAAATGCACACGTGAGTTGCACATGACAAATGCACACGTAAGTTGCACATGCTAATTAATACGCTGACACAATCTGGTGCGTCCAAAATGCAAATAGTAAATGCAATCAACGAATGCAAAGAGGGATCCATGGATCCATGAAAAGGTGGGGGTTCCACATGATACTTTCCCTCCTTATATATAGGTGCATTACAATAGTATTAAGTACGTGCATTTATGCCTAATGCATGCATGATACAAAATCTATGCAACTCTTTCTATTCTTGGTTATTGCTTAATTTAGGTTTTGTCTATAGAGGTGAGAAAATTGTTTTTTTTTATTTTTCATTGAGCTGAGAATTCTTTGTAGTTTAAGGTGATATATTTGGTAAATGTCTTCAGTTGGAGAATGCTGCAGCAACACTTAATTACTATACTCTATATTTTAAAGTTTACTGGCTGGTGAGTGGTGCTTACTTGTAGATATGTGCAGAATGAAATGATAAATTTCGACGAATGTTAAACAATTTGTACAGGAAAGGTTTTTATTTATTTCAGAATATGTTCAGATCCAAATTAATTGATTAAAAAAAGTAATTTTGCCACCCAAAATTGAAATTACCCATCAAATTTTCACTATTCACTAATACTACCATTTAAAATTAAAAAAATTTGTACAAAATAGCACTTTTTAATAAAGCGTAAAGGGCTTTATTAGCAGTTAGGGAATGAAGCGACATTTCACTTTTCGAAAATATTCTTCTTTTGTAAAATTACTTCTGTTCTTTCTGATTATAATATATTAAAAATTTATATTAATTAAATATGCACAGATATGTATGTGCATCAAAATACAAGTGTTTTTAATAGCCATCAAATTGTTATCGATCATCGATCCAAATCAATTTATATTTTTTACGAAACTAGCACTTGATAGGGAATGCACTGCCTTTATACATAAAAGATAAATTATACGTGAACTCTTCTCCAATACTAATAAGTAAAACTTCTACTTTGTTTTTAATTAATTTTATTATTTATGTTGGGAAGTATTGTTAGAATCTATACTATTAATAAAGCGCAAAAGGTCCTATTGTAGTTACTTTTTGAAGTTAGAGTTTAGTTTCCAATAATACTCCTAATTTTGTAAATATTTACTTTATTTCATAAAAAATTGTTAATAACTCTAAATATAACAAAATTACTATATTTGGTCACTTTAAATAAATTATAAAAATTATAATAAGATAGATATTATTGCACAGATAATGTGCACGAAATTACTAGTTATACATAAATTGAATGTAAATAATTATTTACATTCATTTTACTTTTTATTATAATTAAAATTTAGTTACTTTTTATTTTCAAATTTTGATAATTCGAATCCTAAATTGAAAATAGATATTCATTTGAAAAATCTATCAGTTCGACCCTATTATTTTGTACTTTTCCCTCTATTTTACTCCGTTGAATGTGCAGTTACAATAGACAAAAGCAAAACATCACTTGTACTAGATGCTTCAATTTAAAAGCTTCTGCTTTTATTTCACTGCATACAAAGAACAGTTCACCTTTGCTCATAAACCCACTTACACATGTTAGTGTTAATTGCAATGATACATTTCAGCTATGTTACAATTACAAAAAGGGGGTAGACAACACATCTTCTATACTCTCTACCTATCACTGATCTGTACAGACTTTTGTCCCTGCTGCTGGTATCCTATTGTTATGTTAGTATATATCAGAATGCCCGGAGATGAACTCAGCTCTCTCCCATGTGGCATTTAAGAAAATATGTTGTAGCTATCTTGCACTTTTTGCCACAAGGTTGATTCCCTTTGCCTTTTCCATCTCCGCCTCCTTCTCAACCTTTTTCTTCTCCAGCTCTGCCTGCTTAATGTTTTCCTCGTGAGCTTTTTTAAAAAGTCTCACAAAACTTAAAAGGGTTGCAGTCACTGTGACAATTCAAATAAATCACACAGTAAACAACCATAAGTTAAACCCATCTTTCAATTCAAAATATATAAACAATAGAAGGTAGTACATTAATGAGTTCTACCCTGTTCGAATGGATACCGGGCAGGGTCTTCACCAAAATACTGGGCAAGTGCATCTGCATTTCTTCCCTGTGCAAAAATTGCAGAAAAAACTCAGTCCAACAAATATGACCATCATGTGAAAAAATCTGAATGGGCAGTTCATTGACATTACCACCACTGAATATAGTGTAGTCAACGAACCAACTTCTGCTTCAGATTCACCCACGAATTCTTGCAACCTCTACATTAAAAAATAACCCCAAAACATAATCAGGCAGTGAACATAAATCTATATTAACTGATACTCATTCAAATGCAAATTTTAAACCTCCAACGCATTTCCCAATAAGTTCATACTTCTGTAATCAGAGCTGCAATATCATTTCTAACACACATGGAAGTGACAGGGAAAGCACAACAAATTTATTAACATATATAAAGTGTTATCAGAAAGGAGCATGTTGCCAGAATATTCTCTAAGTAGCGAAATTGTGGAGCTATAAATCTCAAAAAGACAATGGCTCGTCATAAATAAACTTAAAATAACATATACTACATTTTACAGTACCAGAATAGAGTAACTTTCAATTCTTAGAGACAGAACAAAATAACTGTATACTACCCTTAATACGCCAGGTAATGTCAATAATAATCTACAAAATAAAGTTGAGTAAAAGGCAAAAAAAATTAAAACAAATTAATATGCTGACAAAAAAACAAATTAATATGCTGACAAAAAAACAAATTTATACAAGGCTATGATACTCAAATCAACAAGAGCACAAAATTGTTAAGCATGAAGATTCTGGATGAACTATGGTCCAATATACATTCATTTAGAAAAATACACCATAGCCAATTGTAAGTCTACCACTTACTCTCATTCTGAGGTCCAATACTAAATATTTAAAATGACTTCATGAGGTATGATAAGGACATAGTTCTAAGTCACGTCTATGAACACAAACTTGATGTTTAGTATTGGATCTTGTCTTCAACATAAGAGAAAGGAGTCTCAATATAGGCACAGAAAACGCTACCTTTCTGAATTCATCGGAAACTGGGCCATCCCTTTCAGATGCTTCAAGCTCCTGTTTTACTTTTTCGAGCCCTTTGATTATAGCTTGCATCTCTTCGGCAAGCGACTTTAGTTGTATCTGCAGATCTCAAGTTGAATAATAAGTAATTTATCATGAACAATATTAGGTATATGAAAAGTAAAATGAAACCTTTGTTGCAGCTTCAAGGCTAAGAAGGTCCTTATCAAAATCAAGAAGAGTCGGTGATTTTGAGGCAATAACCTACACGTAAGCAAACAAATACTTAGATTCGCCAAAATTATTGTTCTGCAGGTAAAGTAATTGCAGCTAACAGACTATGGTTCACATTTTGCATATGCCAACTTAGTTTCTAAATACTTGTTTGTAACTCCTAATGTTTTGTAAGAAATAATTCAGACAGGATAGCAGTAAGCAAATCATTAGATTCACTCCATTTATGATCTAGTTACTTGAAATATTAAAAATAACAGCCATAAAGTTCAATTCAAACTAACTTTAGATGGCATTGGATAAACGTATCCATAAAAATGAGAAACGGCATTTGTACATATAGTGATCACCACTCCTCAGGACTATTACTGTCTGCTCTTAATTTTGTCGGTCTAAGTAAACCAAAACATAATGATTAGACAGAAAATGAATTTTTGAAACAAATGCAATTTACAAACCAAAACAGTCAGGCTTGTTCAATTCCAATCATTCTTTGGGATAGTATTTTCTATCAGTATTTGTAATTTGTAATTTGTATGTCTCGAACATTAAAAGACTAATGTATAAATAAATGTTAAATACTAAATCCCTTTGCAATACGAATGTCAAATACTAAGCCTTCCAATAAACGCAGCAATCAAAAAGTTTGCAATTCGACCAATACACATAGTTGCGCAAATATGACAGACAAAGGTGCAGCAACATGCAAACTCATCAATAACTACTTCCTACTGTATGGCCGAGCTACTACATGTTTTACAACTGAACACCCGCATGAGGTCACATTTCTGATAATAGTTGTCCCAGCTGATCATAGTTATTATTATTTGAACAAAATAATCAACATAAACCAATTTAGAATTTCTTGTAGACATATTAAGTTCACAAATAGAGATGATACCTTGCATAAATAATGCATAAGAGTCATTTTCCCAGTGGAAGCACGCGTATCAGTCAGTTTTAACAAGCTGTCCAGTTTGAATCCAACCGCTGCTCCTATACATCATAAGAACTATTAGCTTTAAGTGCCTTTTAACCAGCATACAAGAGCTCAAGAAAAAACACCTTCATTGATACCGTTTTGCAGGTAAAAGATAGTAATATGTGATTAAAAAAAATTATCTGATACCTACAATAGGGCTCATACTAAAAAAACTCGGAACTTCATATTGTGTAAACATTTGACAAAAATGCAAGGACCAACCACTCACATAACCACCCCAACTCAATGACCACTAATTAAGGAAAATACAATCAACTGATTTATATATGGAAGATCTTACCCCTTGCAGTCCCTTGATTCAATGTGTTACCAAGATAGAGTATCTTCTTCATGATTTCCTTAAATTTGAGTGACAGTCTTACCTAATCCACAATGAACATAAAACTGAGAAGGGGAACCTGGCCAAATATTCAAACTAGCAATAATGTCTGGATAAAGTTACCTCTTGGCATGCAGAGTTCACTATGTTTAAACTGTTTCTAAATTCTAAAGTCTGCCAAAAAGAAAGGTGTGAGGATTAAGCAGTAGCCAAATAATTGAAGTCCGTAACTTCAGGCAGCTCACCTGAGAACGGAACTGAATCTTGAAAGCAAATACTCTTAACTTGGACTCCACCCGAGGCACTTTCATCAGCTCAAGAAAAAACTAAGCCAAATATATAACATAAACTCAGATACTTCATTACAGCAAAAGCCACTCGAAATTCTGTCGTTCGTTCTCCCACACGACAAAAGACTCCACCATTACCATTAAAAGAGAAAATAAACACATTGTAACATCAAGCAGCCAGCTTATTCTGAAAAATGCAAGTGCGGTTTTACCTGTTCACACTTCCCCAAATTGTTCTTGTCTCCGGTGTAGTTCTAATATCAAAGGAATAAAAGGAATTGTGAGCTTAGTTTTGATATACCATAAATAGAAACAAGAAGAAATATGACAACATCCTGGCTAAACGAACTAAAGTATAATACAGCTTCATATTTATTGACAGAAACACTAATTTGGCTTGATGCAACGGGTCTTGGTGTGTTTTAGGGCTGTTGCCTGTTTGCCCCATTATGGTTATTAGTTAGCAAAAACAAAAGCACTGTTAGACTAATATTCACCTTAAGAAGCTCCATCTCCTCTTTGGTTGGGCAAAATTTTATGAGATTCTCCACTTGATCAATGTCCAAAACTGACTCGTCCATTTTGAGTACTGCAGCCTGATCAATGGTAAATCATCAGTTCCTTCCATTGCCCACAGCAAGTGACACTGAATGGGCCTTAAAGTTGAACACATAGGGACAAAAGTCACACAAAATGATGTATATGGAACATAAAACGACAATTTTCATTAAAACTACAAAAGAAAACCTTGGAAATTCTAGACTAAGAAAAGTATTGTATCTTATATTTTTAAATTTGTGGACCTACACCTAATCTCAATGCACATATTCTTAAAATACAAGGCAAGTTCCCATCAAACAGATCTAGTAACACTAGCTAAGAAATTTCAAAACCACGACAAAAGGCAGGGATAGTATAATTTTACAGGATGATACTGACTCACCATCATTTCAGGAAACGGCATCTTAACTTTTGTAAGCATAATTTCAGTATTGTAAGCCCTTCTGAGATCAATCTGCAATGCAAACTCAAATGATATAAGGGCCATAACAGGAGGAGCTAGAGTTGGTATGAGCAACAATAGATGGTCAACTTAAATTATCTATAACCAAGCCACTATCTACATAAAAGTTAAAACAATGGCATACTAATTGTCTATGATGAGAACAACACAAAGATTTCCTTAAAATTACAAAACAATTTTGTAGCGAACCTTCAGTCATCATTAACAAAACAAGAATCAATGTAAGAAATTATTTAGCTCGTGTAGATCTATGCAAAATGTTTTACATGTAGGCCGATCGAGGATGTATTATCAAAGAGAACATTGTTTATCAGGCAAACCTCCAATTGATAACATCATCCAAAAGATACATGTGCATCGGGTTTTAGCATAAAAAGAAAAAGTTAAGACAATTATGGATTCTAATACTTCTTAAAGTTTCATTTCTTACCAGTGTGACTTTGTCAGTTTTTGCTCCAGCAGACTTGCGTCGATCTTTAGCTCCTAACCGATCAGAAGTTGGGGCTGCCGCAGAGAATAGTTTTTCTATCTCTGACACGTCAAATTCTGGAGAGCTGACCACAAAATTGTTTGAATCAGTAACAAGATTCAGTACATTACATAAGATTACTTACTGTAGAACACTCCAAAATTCCACAAGCAAAGTGCTTAGTAACGTTTATAAAAAACTAAAAAATGAGCCCCAGTTATACAGAGAAAAAATGTGGACCTAATACGACACTCTTTACTTCCTCCCATGTCCCATTTTACTTTTACAAATGTGACAATGCACGGTGGTTAAAAACTAATATTCCGCTCCAAAATTTCCTCTGTAACATTTACCAGCTTAAACGAATGATATTGAATTGTAAATCAAAATTGGTAAACAAAAGTAAAAAAATTAACAAACCAAGTGACAGTAGTTTACATTTGAGGCTCTCCATATCTTTGCAACTCTTCCCACAAGCTTCCTTGCACTGCCCTTGTAACTTTACTCCAATGCAAAGGCTTTAGAGAGGATCTACGAGTAGCAGGACCCGGGGTTCGTGGAAGTCCTCGTCCCAGAGAAGTGGTGCCAGCAGCTGGACCTTTGGCAGATGGAGGAGGGGGTGCAGGGCTACCTGGAGCTCGTGGAGGAGTAGGTGGACCTGGAGGACCTTTCCCTCCCGGAGGAGGAGGCGGAGGAGGACCCTTACCTCCTGGAGGAGGTGGTGGGGGAGGACCTCTTCCCCCAGGCGGTGGTGGTGGCGGAGGACCCCTACTTCCTGGTGGAGGTGGTGGTGGAGGCCCCCTACCTCCAGAGGGAGGTGGTGGTGGTGGTGGGGGACCAATGTTCCTAGGAGGAGGTGGCGGTGGGGGAGGACCAATGTTCCTAGGAGGAGGTGGCGGTGGGGGAGGACCTCTGATTCCTGGAGGAGGTGGCGGCGGAGGAGGACCTCTGTTTCCTGGAGGAGGTGGCGGCGGAGGAGGACCCCTGCTTCCTGGAGGAGGTGGCGGCGGAGGAGGACCCCTGCTTCCTGGAGGAGGTGGCGGCAGGAGAGGACCACTACTTCCCGGAGGAGGTGGTGGAGGGGGAGGACCTCTGCTTCCTGGAGGGGGTGGACCCCTGCTTCCTGGAGGAGGTGGTGGCGGTGGAGGACCTCTGCTCCCTGGAGGAGGTGGCGGTGGGGGAGGACCACTGCTCCCTGGAAGAGGTGGCGGTGGTGGAGGACCTGTGCTCCCTGGAGGAGGTGGTGGTGGGGGAGGACCACTGCTCCTTGGAAGAGGTGGTGGCAGAGCTCGACCACTGGTCCCTGGTGGAGGTGGTGGAGGTGGTGGCTGTGGAGCTGGGCCCAAAACTTTAGGGGGAGGTGGTGGAGGACTCATTACCTTTCGGGGAGGTGGTGGAGGGGAATGTCCATGTTGTGAAGTCGGTGGTGATGAATGTCTACCTGCCAAAGGAGGGGGAGGAGGTGGTGGAGGTGGTGTTCGCACATGAAGAGGTGGAGATTTAGTTATTAAAGGTGGAGCGGGTTCATATTGGACACTTGATTGTGAAATAGGCTTTTTTGATGTAGCTTGTGTGGTGGCAAACTCACATACGAGGAAGAGACGAAAGCTGCCTGTGTTGAAGAAGATACATAAGCCTGCGGGGGTGGTGGTGGAGGGGGAGGAATGGCAGATAGACCACTCTGGTTACTCACTGATTGCAACGTAGTACCGCACTGTTCTTTCGTTGCTGAAGTATAGTATGGAGGCGGTGGTGGCGGTGGTGGCGGGGGAGGTAGAGAATCTATATGGTTACTAGAAGGAAAAGATGGATGTGGTGACAATGAGGGAGGCTGTGAACTATGGGAAACCAATTTCTTTTTTTCAGGTGTTGAATGGAGAGAGGCTGTACTTCTTACCGCGTCAGACCACTGATCTGACAAATGAACTTCTTTGTCTACATCAGCAAAATCGTTGGATACCAAGGCCTGTTTTATTGATTCTTTAGCAAGGTCAATAGATTTTACTTGATCATCCAAATCAAGCATCTTATTTCCATAATCTGTTCTATGGATAAATCTGGAAATAGCTGTGTCAGATGAAGCGGTCGGCAGCTGACTTGCATCAGTCAGCTTCGCAAGAGCAGCTGCTAAAGCCGACGGTGCACTATTATATCTCGATGGTGGGTGAGCCATCGAAATTTCAAAAGAATCTTTGATGGATGGTATCCACCGAGATATGAGTGCCTTTGGGTTTATTTTCAATTCAGGATCGCCCAAGGTTTCCAGATGGCCAAGTGTTTGTTTATCTGATGGGATATTTGCAGCAGGCTGCAAGCAGGAGGCTGGTGAGTTATCTGGCATGGGCACTTCACTTTTCTCAGGCTTGTGTTGTACTGAATCAGAATTCAGAACTTCACTCTCACAATTCCCCTCAATATTCTTTATTTTCGTACTATTCATTGTGGAACCATCATTATCGTTTGCCTCTTTATGAGCCTCCGCCATATATGAAGCTGCCTCATGGCCAGATAATGTGACAATGGATAGCGTCTCATCACCCAATTCATCTACAACAATGTCTTTTACTTCATGTAGATCGAGATCAATTTTTTCATCTTTCTTCCCATGCATAACATCAACAACAATGTCTTTTACTTCATGATGACTTGGGTCCACCTTTATATCTGGCCTGACGTACTCATTATCTGACGTACAATCTTCAAATACACGTGCATCCACTTCCTCCTTCCAAACATCTAGGGGTCCCTCCAAATTGTCCTCTTTTATTATCACATAGTCATCCTGTTTTGCATCCTGCGCATTCACTGCACTACTGAATATCTCATCAACCTCAAAAAACTCATCTGGTGAGGCACTTTCAGTGTCATTCCCATCTTCACTTCCAGAGTCACTCACTCTAGTAGCTACAAAAGCATGCGGGTCCAGAAAGAGTACCTGATTATTATCAGAAGACAATTCAACCAACTTGCACATCAAACCAAGTAACTGAATAAGAATCTGGGATTTACCTCTGCTTTGAAGTCTTTTGGGAACCGCTCCTTCGAATCCCATTGAAAATCAACTTCATCACGACTGAGAGTAAGATAGTTAGATCTGACGAATCCAGTATTAAACATAGCTTTGAACATAATATCCTCCCGTACAAAATCATCCTCCAGATGAACACATTCGATAACAACATCGCCTTGAATACGGCAGTGGATATCTATCTTTACCAGCATACATTCTGCCTGCGGTTAAAAGTCATTAGAACCTGTGAAAACTAACCTGAGCACGCAATATGTTTAAGCTTTGCCAAGAGAAATGACATTACTTGTTTATAGTAACGAGCACGCTTCTTTATTCTCAGAGATGTGTAGAGAAGCTTAGAACTTCTATCAGCCGGAGTAGTAGGGTCCTGTCCATAAACGTGGACAACTGGCCTGCATCCTTTTCCTGCGTCAAACATTGGAAGCTCTCTAAGCATGATACAATCCAAAACTAAAGGAGTATCCACTGGTGGCCAATCTACACCCAAATTTCTTCTAGAAATATATTGAAGATATCTCAACTGAGAGGGCTGCGGGTTTAAAGGAGATAAAAGATGAAGCAATTCTTTAGGAGCCTGTTTATAGACCATTTCAAGGGTCTTCTGCTCTCCAGAGTACTGCTTCCTATACAACAACAATCCCGCTAGCATAAACGCTAAAATAGGCCATCCTCCTCTCTCACAATGCATCAGCAAAACATTTTGTTGCCCCTCTAAGGACAGCCAGCTTTCGCTAGAACGTAAAAAATGGTGAATCATCTCCAATGGCAGCATTGGACAGCCCTCATAATGCCGAGGGTAATCCATAACCGTCATATCATATTGATTCAAAATATCCGAAACTTGACTCTTCTTATCCCCCTCCCTAAAGTTAAATACCATAAACGACGCATCAGGAAAATAATCTTGTAGCTGCGCCACAATCCCAGTCATATAGACTTTATACTCATCCTCTTCCAGCACATCCGTGGAGAAGCAACAATCAAATACTGCAAAGCAAAAAACAGTAAATTCAACTAGCATCAATCAAATTCAGCAACTAAATCAGCACAAAATGCTAATGCAGATATTAAATGAGCTTGCCATAAACTCTCTCGGAGATCTCAAGAAGATGATCCGGCGGCTTCCTGTAAAAGAATCGTCTGAACAGCGCCATACGCTGGCGCTGTTACAAACTCCGATCGGATCCAAACCGGTGATTCGGTCAAAAACTCCCAAATCAACACACAGATCTGAAAACACAAACACAGTGGGCAATGGCAGACCGGAGCGAATCGGAAACCGACGAGAACGACGCCGTGCAGAGTGAATTGAAGTCAAATAGTGAAACCCTAGGGTTTGCTGAATGAATTTATTCAACAATTAAATCCGATACAGAAAATTAAAACGTGCGGTGGACTAAAAGGAGATGAGAGAGAGGTGGAAGCTGCTAGGGTTTGGTGGTGGTGGTGATGTTGGATCGGGTTTGGAGAAAAATGGCAAAATGGACACGTGGCAGATGGTGAGAACAGGTCCGACGACGCGATTCGTATTCAGCTGGAGCTGCTGCTGCTCCGAAGAAAATTGTTAGATGAGATTTCGAAGCGATGAGTTACATTACATTTTGCTCCGGTTGCCTTTTCGTGATACATTTTATCTTCTTTTTTTGTTCAATTAATTACCGTTTGACTAATGCCGATTTAATATAATATAATTTTGATATTTATGTATTTTTAATAAAAAAGAATTTATAAAATTACCAATTAAGACTACATCGTACGTTTTATAGAAATGTTTAGTCTAAGAATGTTACGGTAAGTTATACAGTAATATATGTTGTAAAAAATTACCAATTAAATAGTTTGATATCATCGGAATTAGATACAATTAATTTACTATTTAATAGAGTTTTGTTTTAATGTTTCGCACGAGTTTTTTAAATCCTTTGAGTTTGAGGTAACATGGTTAATTTTTTGTGAGACATAGAGTTTATATAAAATAAAAGGACAAAATCATATTTGATCATCCAACTGTAGAGATTAATGGTGATTAAAAACAATATCATATTTGATCATCCAACGTAGAGATTAATGGTGATTAAAAACAATATGGCAGTTGGATTAGCAAATTTTCCGAGAAGCTTGATTTTGGAAGTTTTTTTATATATTAAATCTGATCCGTCCATTTATTAAAATCAACGAAAAAGATCATCTATCACTAATATTTGACGGTCCTTAATCTCTTTTCTGAGGTAACATTTTAATGGGAATGATATTTTAGAAATAATTATTTTTATAATGCCAGTTTAAAAAGCCTAACAGTCGACGAGATAAATTAATTAGTAAGTAGGTATTGAATTGGTATCAATCTGCCAAATCAGCATTGCTCAGCTGTTATAAAGCATTTTTTTTAGTTATACAGCATTAGAAAAAATATTGATTTCCGATAAAATATTTTTCCTCGAATTTAATTACATATAGCAGTCTTTGCAGAAACTCGAACATGAAACATTTGGAAAATTAATTGTGCCAGTTGCAAAAATTAATTGTTTCGCATATATGGTACGCGAAACAAATTAAATTTACAATAAATAGAACTATTTTGTTTTGTAAATAGTTTGTTTCATGTTTTTTTAAAAGTAGAACACCAAAAATGTATCACTTAATTGCTAGAAAATTTGTTAGCATGCTAATGTTATAATTTGCAACTTTCACAATTCATTTACAACTAGTAATTTTTACACAATTCATATGTGCATTATATAAACTTTTTAAATTATTCCATATGTGCATTATGAGTTGAGATTTAGAAAGAAAAACAAATTTTGTGAGACATAGGAAGTTAATCTAGACCGTTAATTTGATTAACGGGTGTTTGCATTTGCAAAAAATACGGACAATCAGGGATGAACGGTTACCAATATCAACTGTTTCACATGCATTATAACTTGTACAATTGTCCATTATTATATATAAAAAATGGGAAAGAAAAAAATGTGACTTCAAAAAAATTATCAGTATTTTTGGAAACTCTCCCTCTTCATAAGGTAAGTGCTTCTTGTAGTCTCCCCCTTCCAAGCAGCTACTTGATTGTTTCCACGCACCTACTTGCTTGCTTCCATCCATGCAGCTTGCGTGCTTGCATCCAGCAGGTGTTTGTTTGACTCCTTGCTTCCAACAGTTTCATCCACGTTTCTTTGTCGTAATCCTCACATTTTATGTCTCATTTTGTTTAGTTCATTATCGGATTTTTTCCCGATTATAACATAGTGCTGAGCGAGACAAATGATTCGGTTTAACTCTTTTCATTATTTTAAGCCACAAGTAAATATAGTAAATATATTTAGGGGTTGTATCATGTGGAACCCCCCCTTTTCATGGATCCATGAATCCCCCTTTGCAGCCGTTGATTGCATTTACTGTTTGCATTTTGGACGCACCAGATTGTGCCAGCGCATTAATGAGCATGTGCAACTCACGTGTGCATTTGTCATGTGCAACTCACGTGTGCATTTGTCATGTGCAACTCACGTGTGCATTTCAAAAATGCAAACACGTGGCACAATCTGGTGCACACAAAATGCAAACAGTAAATGCAATCAATGGCTGCAAAGGGGGATCCATGGATCCATAAAAATGGAGGTTTCCACATGATACATTCCCAATATATTTATTTAAAGGTTGTATCATGTGGAACTCCCTCCTTTTCATGGATCCATGGATCCCCCTTTGCAGTCGTTGATTGCATTTTCTGTTTGCATTTTGGACGCACCAGATTGTGCCACATGTTTGCATTTTTGAAATGCACACGTGAGTTGCACATGACAAATGCACACGTGAGTTGCACATGACAAATGCACACGTGAGTTGCACATGCTCATTAATGCGCTGGCACAATCTGGTGCGTCCAAAATGCAAACAGAAAATGCAATCAACGACTGCAAAGGGGGATCCATAGATCCATAAAAAGAAGAGGGTTCCACATGATACAATCTCTATTTATTTATAGTAAGAATTCCAGTACAGACTCTTTGCGTTTTATTTATAGTAAATATCTTTAGGCCACAAGTATTCGAAATTCTATTATTGGATTGGCAGTTGGCACATGACAACTCCAGTGTAGTGCAAGTATTACTAAATGTGGGCCTCAATTTTGATATAACGGCCCAATTCTGTTGCTTTCGTAGTCCTGCGTGAGCAAATTGAGTCGGAATCGGACCGCTTGATCTTGTAAACTTTTCTAGGGTTTTGACGATTATCGAAATCGAATCCGCGCTCTATTCAGTCAGCTTTGACCTAATCATTTCAAGATGAGGTTCGTGCTGCGATCAATTCTCTTCCCTTAAGTTGATTTGGTTTTCAAGATAATTCACTAAGTAGGGTTTACATGTATTGTTAAAAGATTTAGTTTGAGTGTTGAACTGGAAATTGTGAGTGAAACTCCAGTTTATTAGTTTTTTTAATAAGTTTTTTTAATAAGTTTGTTACAGCAATGTTGTTTAACTGGAGAGTGGAGAAGGTTAACTTACAGAGTGATTGATGGTATGTTGTACTATTGTATGTATTACTATGTTTTGCTGCTGACACTGTGATCTTCCGCTGCCTTTCTTATCCTGAGAATAATTTTTCCATTTTCACCTCTGCACGCTCTTTATTTTGCACAACATATAGTTTTACTAGGAAGATTTGATGTTTTTGTTGAATTATATCACGCAGATGTGAAACTAGCATCTCGCTCTTTCATTTAACTTACTTTTACTTTTACACACATTTGGCTATGTTGTAGTATCATGAAGTAGTGCATTCCTCTTTCTGTTTTGTTCCATTTTTAATTATATATATTGTTGCATTTGTATATATATATATATAATTATATATATACAGGAACATGGCTTATCTTGTATAGTTAATTGACCACTTTTTCTTTACATTCTCCATTCGTTTGGTTCGCTGTGTATGCTTATTTTATGAGCTTTGCAATTGTGTGTTCTAATATCATTTCTCATTTTCTTATGATTATGTAGCCGACCGATGGAGGAAGATGCTGTTGTAAGTTGTCATACATCTATATTTGTATAGCCTTATATTTTATATTCATGCAACTTATATTTATATGACTTTTTTATTTACAATTTAGGCTGGTAAGAATGAGGAAGAAGAGTTCAATACGGGGCCGCTTTCTGTGCTGATGATGAGTGTGAAGAACAATACTCAGGCATATGAGATTTTAGACCTTATTTTGCTGCATGGTTTTCTAGTTGTATTGGTTGCAATGGTCATGATGGGCCTTATAGTTATCTCTACAGAATAAAAAAGTGCTATGCTGATGTGAAGAATGCATTCCATTTCTTATATCCTTAACACATATCCATGTATTACACACATAACTCCAGTGCATATTAATAATCCTGCAGGTTCTTATCAATTGCCGCAACAACAGGAAACTGCTTGGACGTGTTAGGGCTTTTGATCGCCACTGTAACATGGTGCTGGAAAATGTTAGGGAGATGTGGACCGAGGTAAACACATTTGTTTTGAAGTGTGTGCAATTATGTTAGTTGGAAAATCATGTATCCTGAAATATTATTTCAATCAGGTACCAAAAACTGGTAAAGGAAAGAAGAAAGCTCTTCCTGTAAATAAGGATAGGTTCATCAGCAAGATGTTTCTGCGTGGGGATTCTGTGATCATCGTCCTCAGAAATCCGAAGTGAGAGGTATATGTTACTACTCTCAGATATTGGTTTTCATGTTTGGAGGGACCTTTCTAGTTACTGCAGTAGTAACAAAGATTGACTAGTCAAATTACTTACGTGAACACTTTGATGTCTTTATAATGGGAACCACTACCAAAAAGTGTCAGATACATACATTCCATAATCTCTCACGACTTCATTTAATTGCTGAGTGTCGCTTATTAAAGTAGAAATTATATTGGGTTTTTTGAAATACCTATTTTGGCTATTGGCTCTTGTTTTTTCGTATCTACTGAAGTTTTGCGAAGTATCCAAGCATAAAAAACGATTAAATTCCAACGAGCCAGATACATATAACTTTTTTGACTGTTGTCAGACATCGGGTATTTTGAATATTCAACATCATGATGAGGTACTAATGGCTGTATTAACTTGCAGGTTGGGATTGAATTACCTCCTCAGAGTCTTTTTAGAAGTGGCCGGTGGATTCTGTTTCCTGAGAACCTTTTCTTAAGCATATACCCAGTCTCTTTGAATACTTTGTACCATGATAACAAATGGGTGTTTTTTTGTATTCCGCTTTGGCTTCTTGAATTGTCTTGCGATATCAAGTGTACCGCATGGCCAATATAACAATGTATAATATGGATTTTCAAGTTAGAGAAGTATATCCATAACAAGTATATATTTTCAAATTACAGAAGAAACAATATTAGTCATGGGCCTTGTATCGACTTTCATTCCACTGATGAGTTCGTTAAGTACTATCTATAGAAAAAAGTGATTGAAAAGCGCATCTTGATTATATAACAGATATTGAAGTTTACAAGTTTTCTCCATCTGAACTTCCAGATAAATCTGAGTTGAAAGTATGAGTCTTAAATGATATTTCTTTAGGCCAAGAGAAAGAAGTTCACTTAATAAGAAAAGAAAAATTCGTGTCACAGAATATGATTATTGTAAAACTATGGGGAGAGATTGGGTCATCGAATTCAATGATAACACTGTTGGAATGATCAAAGCTCTATTGTTTTATGAACTTCAAACACCAAAATATAATAAAACTGAATGCGTGATGCACAAGTAACGACTCTAAGACGAAGACGTTGATGAATGAGGGGTTAATCAGGATGTATATGTTGTTTAAGAGTGGTCCTGGTTTGAGACTCACCCAACATTTATTTAAGGGTTAATTACGGATGACTACTTTCATAATAGGTCATATTTCATTATACTATTCTTATATTATAATATTACATTCAACCAACAACCTATCACTGTTCCGTTAAAAATTCATATTATCTTTTTAATATAATAATAATATATTCATTACAATACAACACCAGTATAATAAATGAATTTTCACTTCACCACCTCTATAATTGTTTCCGTTACCATTTAACCACCTCTCCGTTAGCATAGGTGATTATTTGGTAACGGCGATAATTATATAGGTCGTTGAATGCAATATGATAATAGAAGGGTGGTGGAGTGGAATATGATCTATTAAACAGGTGGTCATTTGTAATTAATCCTTTATTTAAAGATACATAAGCCGACCCTTAACGTATCCCTAAACCCTATATCCACAAATATGCAACTGTAAAATTGTGTTATGTTGTCTGATTATGCATAATTTTTATGTAACTTCTAGAAATGGGGTGATCAACAAATTAGAAATGATGATGTTTTTGGTGATTCCGCCAGAGAATATTTCGAGCCCGTTAAGAAAGTATAGATGAAACCTACATGTTTAATTAAGTTTTGTAGAGAGAAAAGAACCTCCAAAACTAAGCCGTCGATTGAATTTAATGACAAATGACTTCCAATCGGTCCAAACCTAGTGATCGCCGTACTTTAAAGTTCATTTTTCTAATTCATTAAATGCTCAAACTAAAATCATTAAAAATCGATGACAGAAGAACATGATCCAAACTGAATTGAAGCGGGTGTCCATGTAGTAGCCAGCTATTTCTCCATCTTCTTTCTTCATTTTTCTTCTCCATTTTTTTCCTTCTTCATTCCACCGCCGCTCCACGGTGGAGGAGAGGATTATCTCCTTCATAGGATGATGAATCCCTCTACCTCTACCTTTAGGAGTCTTTTAATTATTTGAGCCGCCATCCTCCTCCTCCCATCAATAACCGCCGCCGCCACCGCTTCAATCATCCGACCGGTTGCATGCATGTGGCCAATTGTCACCACCGTTGCTGCCTCCTTCCTCTATGGTTACATGCATGTGACGGATCGGCCTCTATTTCGTTTTTCTTCCTATATATCTGTCATGTGTATAAATAATTGACATGTAATAGTTTTGATACCATGTATGTTCATCTTGTATGCTTGTTATGCCGTTTAGGCTTTGTCACAATAAATTTATGTTGTGTAATTTTTCTTGGTTTTAGCCAAAATCGTTATGATGTCCGAGTGCCGGACTAGTAGGAGTCAATGGTGAAGGTGCCTCCAATAATCTGTTTGATCAGTTGTGTTTAGAGATGACTCATTGTTGGAGATGTCTCAGATTTGTACCATCGTTTGTATTTCATTTTGTATTCATGATCGGATGCACTCATGATCGGATGTATTCATGATTAAATGAAATATACCCACTTTTGATCTCCAAAAAAATCGATGACAAAAATACAAAAACGCTTAATTAAGCACGGTGATCTTAAATAACAATTATAACAACGCTTAGTTATGTATGACGGTGTTAAATAATATTTATAATAACGCCTATAATTATAGCTTTTTATAAGATAAAATCATTTATGTGATATTTTCTTTTGAACAAAATAAATTTTATATTATTACAACGTTTTTATTTTAAAGCGTTGTTGTAAACGTTTGGGCAACGCGATTGATTGAAAATGAAACACGAGGATCAATATCTTGGCTGTTAATTGAAATTCAATCCAACTGTTCTCACTCGTCAATAAATTTTTCTGAAAATTACATTTCCCGCTACAAGTCGTTTAGTTAGAAAATATTTTTTAAGAAAATAAGTGCTTTGTAAAATGTTATTCAAATTTGTTTAATACTCATTTATCAAATTGAAAGATCGACCTCGGCTCAAACTCGAAAAAAATTAATAAACAAGTGTGAACATAAATTTTTAAAGCTCGAAAAAGTTCGGCTCCAATTCGTAAAAAAATAAACAAGGCGAACATAAGCAACCTAATACTCAACTCAGCTGTCAGCTCATTTACACCCTTATTCTTATCTATTTCTTTTAGCAGGTTCACACGATCAACTAGTGGACAGAATTTTGGAATCACATTACTCAGACAAGATATGATCACTGTTTAGAGATGTATAACAAATTGTGTTCGCAATAGGGTTGATGAATCCGTAGGTGCATACAACTGCATATTCCTTTGTATTTTACGTTCCTTTAAATTCTGCAAATTTGCATTAATGTTGTTCTTTAAATGTTCTTTTAAACAGCTGCTGCGTTTCATTATACAAAGTTAATTAGTTGATTAAATGTACACAACGTTTAATTAAAAGCTAACTCTTCTAAAATAAATATTTCTTATACTAAAGCTGTTACTTAAATAAGCCTCATTTTCAAAACATTTAGCTGTTCCTACCTTAAATCATGTCTCATGCAACTTCTCAAGATTTTAATGAGGAAAAATGGATTGCTCAACTTCGTATGAGCATAAATGAAGACGACGAAGAAGATGATGATGATGATTCGACACAGTTAGTATGCATCTTTAAGATACCTGCATCACTTTTATACGATGATACGAAACTATTTGTTCCGCAACAAGTATCTATCGGTCCTTATCACTACTTACGTGACAAACTTTTTGGAATGGAGAAAGTTAAGTTTTCAGCCACGAAAAGAACAAGGAAAAAATTACGATTTTCAAAGTTTGAATACCTGATTGAGCAATTAGTTCAATTCGAGATGAGAATTCGTGTGTGTTATAATAATTTCTTATTCTTCAAAAATGAAACCTTGGCATGGATGATGGCGATCGACGGGTGTTTTATGATTGAAGTTATGGAAACAATTAACGATGATGTACAAAAAGGTAAGGAGATGTCGCGCATACTCAATTTCGGAGGATATAAATTGTCTTACAACATTATTCTTCAAGATTTGGCTATGCTTGAGAACCAAATTCCTTTGTTTGTTTTGAAAAAAGTGTTGGAGATCCAACAACCTCTCGATAAAGCGGACGAAAGACTAGTTCAGATGATGATGAGCATTTGTAAGGAGCTTTCACCTTTTGTTTTGATGGAAAATTACTTATCGAGTTTATCTGAGTTTCACTTACTGGATTTTTTATACCGAACAATTATTTTTGATGTGGAGGATAATTGTGAAATACTTCAAATTCAAGAAGACGATGAGCTTGCTCAGGTATCGAAAACAAATAGGGAACTCATCCAAAATTCAACCACAAGTTGCACTGGCAAAGTGATTCCAGTACTACATGATTTTTTCATGAGCTTAGCAAGAAAAGTAATGGTTTCGAGATTTGTAAAACTTTTGACAGTACTGTCATGGAAAATAGTATCAAGTATTCCTCCGATTTCGATGGTAAAACAAACAATCGAATATTATCTGTATTCGACGGAGAATGAAGGTACAAATCAGCAAATCAAAGATGAAAGCCTCAAATATGAAAAAACCAGCTCTGATTGAGGAAATATATATTCCTTCCGTAAGCGAACTCGTTGCAAGTGGTATCAACTTCTTACCGACTAATGGTGGCATTTCTACAATAAGTTTCGACCTGAAAACAAAGACTATATACCTTCCAGTACTTTATATGGACATACATACAGAGGTAGTTCTAAAAAACTTGGTATCGTACGAGGCATTGGTTATCTTAGGCCCTATGATCGTAACCCGTTATACAGAAATGATGAACGGAATAATAGATACAGACGAAGACGTGAAATTATTAAGAAAAAATGGAATCATTATAAATAACTTGAAGAGTGACGAAGAAGTTACAAGCATATGGAATGGGATGAGGAAATCGGCCATATCGACGAAAGTTTCGAATATAGACAAAGTGATAGAGGATATAAATGAATGCTATGATACTAAATGGCAAGTAAAAGCCGGACGAGTTATGAATCTCTATGTATCTGATCCATGGAAGCTTTTGATTTGTCTTGGAATTATGTTCTTTATTTTGCTTATGATCATTCAGACACTATTTTCTATTTATAGATTTATTCGATTTTAGACGGTCTGAATCCATTATTTCATTTATATTTAAAAGTAAAACAATTTCATCTTAAACTCATATTTTCATTAGAAGAATAAGGATGTCATCTATGGCACCAGACACATATCCAGTGTAGTGAACAACATTTCATTTGATGTTTTTATAATTAAACTCAGGTTGCGCGTTCACTTCGTTGGAATGGAATCAATTTTGATGGAATGGAATGCTCATTCTTAATGGAATGAAAATATATGTTGTTTGGTTGGGCTAATTGAATGGAATGAGTCAATCCAACTTCATTCCATTCAAAGCCAAAATAAATAAATTCATTCCTCCCAAAATAGATGGTATACGTCCATTCCCTCATTTGATTTCTCTTGATCCATGTAAATAACTCTATACAACATCCTTCATTTTATATATATTTATTCAATTTATTTACTTTGTTTGCTAATGAAAAGTGAACAAAAAATAGAATAATGATTTCATTCCTTATCTAATTCCATTTCTTCTCCATTTCTTTTCCATTCCTTTTCCATTCCTTTTCCATTCCATTCTTTCTTTGATTCTTTTCCACTCACAAAAATGAACACACCATCAGAGTCTTCATTGAAAGCTTACTACCTGTATCCTTTCCGGATTATGATTGAAAATATTGGGTCCCAAACTTCTTAGTTGTTTAGTATCAATTGAACCAAAATCGGAACATATATTTACTGGTTCAATCTGATTCAGTTTTACGGTCGAGTCCGAAACTGCGTATCCGACCGCCGCGTCTTCCTTTCGCGTGCTTGCTACTCATCTTTCACGGTTAAGTCAAGCGTTCAATTCCAATTAGGTCTCTAGGGTTCCATAAACGATCAGAATCAAATCTCAAGCAAATCAAATTCGATGTTGGTTCAACTCCCCAGACTCTCGGGATCGCTTCGTGAACCATTCGACATCGACCGCGCATATCTCCAGCGCAAGTCCATTCTCCAGAACTACCTCAAGCCCCGCAAGTAACTATTTTTATATTCCCACTTTGAACTCGTGCTTTATTTTTTCAATTTTGATTTTTTGTTGATATGTTTTGATTTTTGGCTGTTTGGTGTTTAGTTCTGCGAATTCATTTGATGATTCAGAGCTTGCGCGGAGGATAGTTTTTCAATGGGATAAAGGTATGGACGCATTGTCTTAGTTTTAAATATTTAGTATTTAAGTTTATAACCTAGTTTTGCCTTTGGTTTTGTTTGTTTGATTCAAGTAAGCGAATGTTGTAACGATTGATTTATTGTAATGTGACGTGCATCAGAATCTACAAAGCTAGAAAATTATTGAGTACCTTTTATGCGGATATTGTCAACTAGAAGGGCTTAATGCTCTCATGATATTTAGAATGTGAATTATTGTTTTGGTAGTGTAAAACAGAAGTTGATGTCTGAAAGGAAGCTGTGTGGACTTTTGAATATACTTGATTCTTAATATGTTTCCAGTATACGTTGGTGATTTATTTATTTCCTAATGCCTCATATTTCAATTTTATAAGGTGAAATGTTAGGAGCTTAATTTTTTCATGCTTAGTTTAAATAAATACTCATTAAGATGAATAATATTGAAAACTAATTTAATTATCTATGTTTTGGTAGGTTTTGATGTACATAAATTATCTATTGTGTCAAATTGGAATGGCATTAGTAACAAGTTCGGGTTGTTGACTTGTATAGTTGTAAGATTCTTTAAGGTCGATAATTCAAAATTCTTGATGGATTACTATTTAGTATAAGCAAGTCATTTTACGGCTAATGACCTAATTTTAATATTTTACATATTTCTTAGCTTCTATTGACGTGAGGCAAGCTTACAAGAAATTTGTGGAGTCAGTAGTAGAGTTGGTCAATAGTGGACTTCCTACCAAAGAGTTCCATGAGTTGGCCGTTGAAGTTTATCGCCTTTTTGGCATGCCTGGAGAAAAGCATGACGAAGATAGCAAAGTTTACGAAAAGAAGTAAGAGCATGCAGTTAATCTCAGTGTTTTCCTCTTTATTCTGAATCGTTGAAACTGAATACAAATTGGTTCATTTTCAAATCGATGAACGTGTAATCTTTGGTTGCACCTTTTTACGATCAAGTAAAGTTAAAATTTAATTGTTCCGGCCCCTGAGAGGGTTACTACTAAAATTGTTTGTCCGAGAAAGAGAAACTGCACTAAAATCTATCATGCTTAGGTTTAGCACTTAGTCACTCATGGCTACTTGGTTCCACTTGTAATTTACAGACATCATTTGCAAAAAGTTCTTGGTCATGCTGTTTCCGATACAAATCTGCAGAAAGTGGCAACCTTCGCACATAACTTATCCACATTACAGCCAGATGATCAGTGGATTTCGCTCTCAGATGATGTATATGCTACTGGTAGTGATGAAAATATGGAGTTTGGATGGGATATTCCTTTTCAGGAACCAGGTCGGTTTCTAAATGACATGACTTCAGTGGACGTGAACCTGTTACTTGAGGAGGCGGGACCGACTACTGATAAAAATAATAATGCCAGTGAGAATCAATTTCAGTCTCCCATTGTTGGTGGGTCCATAGACTTGAAGTGGTTACAGGATGCATGCGATTCAATAATCAAAAGTAGCACATCTCAGCTTCCAAGTGACGAACTAGCTATGGCCATTTGCAGAGTGCTTGACTCTGACAAACCTGGGGATGAGGTGCTGATAGTGTGTATCATTTCTTTTTGCTATATGCTACACTGCATCTCGTAAATGGCCACTGTAGTTTGTCATGAATTTCACATTTTATATTCTTGATATCTGTTTGTTGTATAGATTGCTGGGGAGTTGTTGGATCTTGTCGGTGATAGTGCATTTGAGACAGTGCAGCACCTTTTACTGGTAACACTCAATTTTGGTGATAGTGCATTTGAGACACCTTTTACTGGTTATTCTATGTGTCGCTCTGGTTCAGCCCTATAATACTTGTCGTGATTCTTTTGAAGTTAACTCTGTAAATGACAAGCATTTCCTTTTTCGCTTCCAATGCAAAACTTCTTTGAAGAAAGACTTTGGCTTATGGTGCATGTCTCGATATCTATGAGCTAGAAATATATAGATTATTTCAGCTCAGTTTGTTCTGCTTATAGTCTAAAGTTTAGCTGTGTTTTGCAGATTCAGCACTTTATAGTAGTGCCTTATATCATTGGAATCATTAACGATTCTGTCTTTTCTGTATTAGCATCGAAAGAAACTTGTTGAATCATATCGGCATGGGTTAGCAATATTAAAATCTGACAAAATGTCATCAAGCAATCAACCACGTATGCCTAGTTATGGAACTCAGGTAAGTTTATAATTTCAACTATCAAGCATGCCATTAATGATCCCTGAAAGAAAAACAGCCACTCATCAGAGCTGTTCCACTTCACCACAGGTCACTGTTCAATTGGAATCGGAACGACAAATCGACAAAATGCGCCGTAAGGAAGAAAGGAAACAAAGAAAGGGAATGGACTTTGGATTTGATAGTGATTTAGCAGCTGCTAATTTTTCTTCATTAGTGATTGCTAGTTCAAGGAAAAGTCACTTAGATGATGCGATTGGCACTGGAGAGGGTGCTAATTCTTTTTCTGTTACCGCTCTTCCTCAAGGAACCCTCAGGAAATATCACAAAGGCTATGAGGAAGTCATAATTCCACCAACCCCAGCAGCGCAAATGAAACCTGGGGAAAAGCTGGTAAGTGTAAATTTTACCGCTGAAAAATGCTCTTCTTGTTTTGTTATGATTTGATTGTTGTGCTTTCTCGTTATATATACAAATTAGGATTTCATGTTTCTCGCTTTTCAACTCCGCTCACTGCCTCAGTTGTGGAAAATTTAATCATGTCAGTGAAATAACCTGATTTTCACGCATCTTTTTATTCACTCTATTCGAAGTGCGTTTGCAGCATTTGTGTTTGCATCTTTGCAACATGATTACACGAATGATGGGAAAGTTGGTTTAGAGTATTCAGATCCCCATCAATTTCACTTCACTGTAGTGGTCAGTACAAAGTAACAATGGGGTTTTGTTATCACTCATCATAGGCAGAGAAGTATGAAATAATTTTAAGTACAACTCCTTTTCAGCCGAAGAGGTTCAGTTATGTCCATTTCCTGGTATAGGAGGTTATTTTGATGCTTAACTGCTTCCCTGTTTTCTTCCCTTCGGCGTGAACAGATTGAGATAGAAGAGCTAGATGATTTTGCGCAAGCTGCTTTTCATGGCTATAAATCTCTAAACCGCATACAGAGCAGGATATACTACACAACATACCATACAAATGAAATGAAAA
>QZGG01003120.1:0-27398 GCA_006409495.1 Sedum album
CAACTACACATAAATCATTACAGTTTCAGATATTTGACTGATTATTTCCTCAGGCTCCTGACCAGCACGTTGAATGTCACGAAGAACCCTTTTGACAAGGTCAAAATGAACACCACCAGTGACAGACACACGGAGATCTAGATGTGGTCGTAATTTCTCACTCAATGCATATATACCTTCAATAATGACTATGCGAGAGCTTGGGACTTCAACAGTTCTGTAAATGCATCAGCTAATATTTTAGTAAAAATATGTTTTACTAAATATCATGGATTAACAAAACTCAGACAGATGATGGCAGAGTTACAAAGGCCATGAAATATAACCTATAACCCGTGCGGGAGCTAGACTTAAAATCATATATGGGAACCTGAACAGGTTTTCCAGCCTTTAAACCATGGATATTGTCGAGCAAAGTCTCATAATCTGTTAGTCGAGGGTCTGTAGAGAAACAAGACAGACATTAGATCCCAGCTGTTTGTGTCTTCAAGTAATCAAGTAAAATTAACTGAAATACATAAAATAAAGGAGAATGTGAACTGGAAGCTCATATTCCCAAAAAGATTATGCTAAAGGCAGTCCTTGATACACTTGTCACTCATAAAACATTACTCTACTCAAATTATCAACACTAAGTCACAGTTCTTCACACGTCCCTGAAAAGAAATAGCCTTAAACTAAAAAAGAGTGCCAATTACCATCAAAATTTCCATCAATAATACGGCTGGCATCATTGTAATTGTCCATAGATATAACCGCGATACTAGGCATGAAATTAAGAACCTTCTCCGTAAACACTGTTTTCCCTGCACCAGATGGACCAGCTACTCCAACCAATATCAATCCATCATTCTTCTGAGCCAATAATTGACTTGCACGAATCACTATGAAGAACCCTTTCTCAAACGACAAATATTCCGGCAACGGTACAATCTCATACCGATCCGAATCCTTTCTTTTAATCAACTGAACTTGATCTCTCAATAGATTTGACCTCGGTCGCGGCGATTCAGCGCCAGAGCTTTCTTTAGTCATTTTTAGTCCACTCCAATCTGCTGACAAATCGCAAAATCGAAACTTCAAGAACGCAATCGAACAGTGAATCGAAGAGATCGAAGTTGCTATGCAAAGGAATGCGTTAGGGTTTGAATCGGATATGAACTTTCGTGCAAGTGCGTCGGGAGTCTCGCGACGAATTTAATATGACGGTGAGAGGCTGCGACGTGGCGGATTGGAGTTGGTCGGTTCGACTACGAGCTACGTCGTTCTGTTACACCGACTCTTTGTAGTAAAAGGCGAATACAGCTCGACAATTTTATTGATTTTTACGATTAACCATCATCATAGTGTATTAAACACTAAACAAACGACATCGTATAACAACGACAGTAAGATATCCCAATTCAAGTGATTGTTAAATGTGTGTTTGCCGATGGTAGAAATTCTGAGTATATAGTTTAATTAAATTGAAAAGGAAAGGATTTAGCAAGGGAAGAAGATATCACACGCTGTTGCATTTTACGAGATTTCTAGAAATTCTGACGTATATTTGTGCAAACTAGGAAGGGAAGGCTAAACTCAGAAGTTGAAGTGTAAAAACAATGAAGCGTTTTAATAACAAACAGGAACAACGGGAACCATCCCATTTGTGCAATCTGAATTTGAAGCACATCAAAGTCCCAAACAAGCACTGAAACTATAAAAACGAGAAGGATATACTAAGAAGTTGAAGCCTAAAGAACACTGAACATTTTCATTATAGACATGAACAACGGGAACCATCCCAATTGCGCAATCTAAATTTCAAGCGCACTCAAAGTCCCAATCAAACACTGAAACTAAAAAAGACAGGAAGGATATACTTATTGAGTATGTTAATGCAAAAGAGAACCTAACCCAAGTCTATTATGGAAGAGAGTTCTAGACGAAGTGGGGTTGGTCTAGTGGTTAGGCACCCACTACCTAGACCAACAGGTATTTGGTTCGAGTTATGGGGTAGGAGTGAAATTCCTGTAATCCCTTAAAAAAAGAGTTCTAAAGAAGAGGAGAAGGAAATGAGATAAATATCTAGAGATAGTTTTGATAGATTTTTCTAGATGAATTGATTGTATTCGTAGGATTAATTTAATATTAGCCCTTGATTTGTGATGAGAAGTAGTATAAATAGTGATGAGAATAAGTGGTGTAAGTGATCTTCATCCATATATAAAGAATTTCGTGAGAATTTCTTTAATAAAAGTTCTCTTCTCCAAACAAGTTTCTCAACAATACATAAAAGTTGCAAAGAGTCAAAATTTGGAGCTAAAACTACAAACTGAAATTTTGGGAAGGATTATCGAAGCTTTAGGGAGCAGATAAAGCATTGGGACGATGTTGAATACGGAATGGGTCAAAGCTTGTACTCTGGACATAAACTATGCATGACAAGAAGTGTTTATAAGCATTATGAAATTCAAAGAAAACATCTTCATCATGTACATGAACTAATTACATAGCACGAAACAGAGAAAATTTTCTCGTAAATAATCAAAATCTTTAACACACAAAAAAATGGGCTTGAATTATGGATAGTAGAAGTAATAATTGGTTTTTAAAACACTCATGCACACAACATGTATATACACTGAAAATCAAGATGTTAAAAAAAAATAAAAACGAAGAACTTACAGTCCGACAAAGAAACAACATAAAAATCCGTAGTGTCCCAAAATTCGAAAACCCTAAATTTCAGAAATCAAATGAAATATGGATAGATTACGATTCGTGAAAAATTTGACAAGAAGTAAGAAACATACGTACGCTGGGATAAGATCGTCAAACCCTAGTTTTCTAAAATCCCAATTTGTGAATGAATTAAAGCCATAGAGCTTGCTATTAGCTATAATGTAATTAAATGTAGCAGTCTGATTTAGAGTTTCTAAAATCTAAATAAGTAACTGTAGCAGTTGATTTAGAGTTTCCTAAAATCTAAATAAGTAATTCTAAATAAGTAATTGTAGCAGTTGGATTGGAATTGGATAGTTTCTAAATTAGCAATTAAGTGGCTTCGAAATGCAGCTTTGTTATATTTTTTAATCGACCTAACTGTGGCTCAATCGTACGCACATATATTTCATTTAATTGTTAGTTCGAAATTCAAATTTGCCTATAACTCATATTACATATTTATGTTGGATCATTAGTTAATATCAGTTGATAATTTTCTTTTAAATTATTAAACTCCCAGCAATTGCAATCAATTTCAAAATGAAATCAGTCCCCTTTGATATTTAAAATGATTGTTTATTATACAGGACTTAATTAAGATATAATAGGTTGTTAATTTATTCAATATTTACCCTGCACAAATAAGATTTTCAAGAAAATGTAAGTGAAAATGTAATCTTGGTTAGAATTGTTCCCACAATAAAATCATTTTCCATTTTAGCTAGCCACTGTACATTTACATCTAAATATTTTTGGATAGTGTAAAAAAAGGAAATCGGTAGGCTTACCTCATGTCACTTGATTTGTTCCATTGCACAGGTAATCAAATAGATGGAAAATGTATTTGAAGAGTGGCTTAGCAGAGATTGTAATAAGTGACTGACTATAAAATGAGACCCAACGAGTCATGAAGTACATGCAAAATTGGCATTGGCAAATTGAGTATAATTGACTGACTATAACAGGTTCTCCTTGACGTTTTGTCTGATGGTTAGCTTGTACTCTAGACTGTGTTTGCACTATCTTTTACTCCCTCCGTCCCCTTAAGTTTGTCCAAAAACATATATTTCATGGTATTTAAGGTAGTAATGAGTATAAAATGTGTGGTTGAGAATGAAAAATTTAAAAGAATTTGAGAGGACAGATAAAACATGTGGTTGCGAATGAATGAAAATGGACAAACAAAATGTTATGCGCAAGGAGTATTTCGTCACCTGTGACTGCCACTTGTCATGGATGGAGTGTGTTAATGTTTTGAAACATGCTGGCTACAGCTGGATTAGGTTGCCACAAAAGTAACTTCAAGCTCAGAAATGTCAGAAATCAGCCAATGTGGTAAAATGTCGAAGGTCTTTGAAACCTGTTTGTCACTTAATACCTTTGTTTTCTTACAAAACTGATCGTAGCGACTTTGGGTATGTTTTTCGTGTTTCATCTACGAAGCTGTTTCTCCTTCATTTTATTTAAATTTGTTTTTGTAAATATTTATAAAGTTCGCAAACTGTTCCTATTCAATTATTTACAAGATGAGATCGGATAAATGAGACGGTTGTATACTTTCATCTATACAAGTAACATGTTCAATTCCCAGCACAGAAAAGCACAAGCCGCAAATAGTTGAGTAAGCGGCAAGATATGAAGACAAAAACACAGACACAAGCAACTCGAGAAATCAAACGTAGTAACTATCCCATGTAATAGTTTTAAACAAGTGTTGTCTTCACATAATTCTAAAGTTGGTCAATGTAAAAAACGAAGCGTCGAACTGGCAGCTTACCACCTCACCTAGTAGTTAATTTTGTACATTAACTCAATTCCCCTCCATCCGAGAACAACACATATTTGCACAATGATGCATGAAAATCAAATTATCTAAAAATAGATGAACATGCAACATTCAGTAAAAACCCTTTGTGAATTTTCACGTGGCGTTGCATGCTGTAATGACACGTGTCATATATCTCGTCCGCAGTAACGTTGAGCCCTATTTATATACACTTCGCTTTCTGTAGTTTGCTACCTCTTCTGCTCTGCTACTTTTCTCGAATTCTCAGATGTCTGTCTGAAGTTCTGTTCATTCTCTTGTTCAGTAAGTCGATTCTGATCTGGGTTTTCGAGCCCAAGGTTGACTTTGGGTCAAAAAGGGTTCTTCAATTGCAATTTTGAAACCATTTGAAAATGACTCCTTTTTCAGGAAAACGAAACTCTTGGGGTTGGCTTTCTGTGGCTGGTGGGATGATAGAGAAGCCCAATGAGTCACCACGGTTGGCGGCGATGCAGCGGATGAGGGCGAAACGAGCGGCAGCTAAGGCTAGGGGTGCAAGGGATGGTCAGGAAGAAGAAAAGTCTCAAGAAGATGAGATCAAGCCAAATAAGGCAATGAGGACAGTGTTGGAGGTTCAATATCAGAACCATGCGCCATCTTTGCAAGCCCATCCACAGCCACCACGGCCCTCAGTCAGAGAGAATAGATCATTTGTACTTGCACCACAACCACCACCTTCAAACCAAGTGTTCGTACTTGCACCACCACCAACTACAAATCAAGTGTTCGTACTTGCACCGCCACCACCACTGCCATGGCCAACACTGACAAGAGTGACAATGATAAGAAGACCAACCCACACACTCCAACTCTTACCTTTAGACAATCCACATTACAGAAGCACCGTAATAGGTACAAGGAGAGCTTGGGTTGCTAGAGCTGATGGGGGGAGGATGAGCGGATGGATCAGTTGGTCAGCTTCATTGGATGATGTTGTCATCAATTGTGAATGTCACAATTTGATGTTTAATGCTATAGGGTTTCTGAACCATGCTGGATGGAATGGAATGTCAATAAATCGTCCTTTGCAGCACATCATGGTTGAGAATCCGCGCTCTCTAAGATAATGATGTGGCAATCAGCAGATAAAATGAGTTTTCTATGCATTTACTATGAATTGAAACTGGTATGCAGGCAGCTAAGGCTTGGTGTTGTGTGTAAAATAGTGTGTCCGAACTCCGAACAGCTGGCCATGGCTTTGTGAGAGCTGTGTGTTCTGCCGAGTGTTTTCGATGAATAAAATGTTATGTTTATCAAGTGATGGCGTGTGACCGTGTGTTTTTGCGTCAGATTATGATCTCTTTATTGTTTAAGTAGACTCGCTTTCATTGATAAGTATGTTAAATAATACGAAAGTTGGTAGAAAATTAATTCACACAGATATAAAATAATCAATATTAAATCATGAAATATGACTTAGCTTGAAAATTGATTTAATATGTGTTTGCAAATTTTTTCATATTTATCATGATATGAAGTAAAATAATACTGTATAATCAATGTAACCATCTTTAAAAAAGACCTGTTTTAGTCTATACGACGTCGCACAACGTCAACAGAGTTACCATGGAACAAGAATGGCCTAAGGGTTCTGAAACAAAGGGAGCTGCTTCTCTGATATAAGATGTGAACACTACTACTTAAGAGAGTTGATCAAATCTTTTTAAGTTAAAGAGCAGCAGTCTGCCTTTGCTGCAACACCCCCTCGAAGCTGAACCCCACCACAGAAGATGAATAAATAAACTTCCCTGGTTGACAGGCCTATAAGGAAATGTTAGTTTCATTGAGAAAGCAGACAGAAATTTGTTAACATTTTTATCGCCTATCAGTGTAACAATCCTGATTGTGGCTCAAAGCACATAATTCATACAGTAAACCTGCAACTGTTGATTTATTTTGAGTGGCAGCAGGATCCATTTATTAACAATATTCGAGCGGTAAGATCAAATACCTCAAGGTCAGCAATCCAAGTCTGAAGAATTTCCAGGAGATAACGGAAAATAACGACCCATCAAATCATGAAACTGAAGATATAAGACACAAACAATGATAACTAACCATTTTATAGTGATATTGAAATTTTAAGATACACTGGATAACGAACACAGCGGACTGTGGCTTTTTAAACCCTGTGAAAGGAGGATTTGACCAACATGGATATTATTATCACAGAAAATATGAACGCAGATAACCTTTCGTATATTTCTCACTGTCGCAGCTTCTAAAATCATGAGGCTTGCTTGCGTCGAATCGTTTGAATTCCCCCTCATCACCAAATAGACTGTTAACAAAGATATTTTAGAATGAAATCCCAATTAATTGATGCAACTGGCTGCAATGAAAATAATTCATGTTTTTAAAAATTGCCTGTGATTTCATGCTAATCAGTTCATTGCTGAAAACACTAATTCAAACATGGATGAGTGGAATTTGCATAATACAACAAAGAAAAGCCATGGGAGAAACAATGTACAGTATCATTGGAGAGCACGTCGGCATGTAGCTAAAAAGAAAAATAACACACAGGACTATCCAATGGAATAAAGAGCGGCACCCTTACACTGATCATCTGGCTAAATCCTCAGTATATCAAAATACATCCTCACCTTTTTTCTTTAAGTATCTTCACTAACTCATCTGTTCCGGCCTCCGGGAGATAACCTACACATGAACAAATTGCAGAAAACTAACTTCATATTTCGAGTTTCTGCATCTCACAGCTAACAGTGCAATGCTGATAAAAAGACGGGATCCTAGATTATGAAAGAAATAGTTTAATCTGCCAACAACCATGATTTTCTGTGCTCCAGATTCAAAACACATGGATATTCCTAAATTGGAGTATACAATCAAAAGACCGACTCGAACTAAACAAAACAAATAACATGTCATACCAAGATTTATTAACTCAATAATAAAACAGGGAATATATAAAATTTCAAGATAAACAGGAATCATGATAGCTAACAAAAGGTGGATGATGTTGAAGAGACTCAAAAGACTTGCAGCACTCAAAAGTAACTTTATTTTCTGAAAAACATAAAGACATGAACCAACCAAATACCTAAAATGGAACAATGACAGATTTAGATACAAATCTATATACCTGAGACTGAGAGGCCCTTTCTAGAGAATCTTGAATTTAATGTCTGACCAGAAGTCCGGGGATTTCGTTGCTGGCTTGCTGCAAGAATTACGATCTAATCGATTTGGCTTGACTGACGAATAGTTAGAGGGTAACAGTGAGAAAAACATTTAGGAAACGAAATCACAAGGGCTAGGAAGAAGGTTACAGCTTCTAAGCTTGGAACAAATCTTGGTATCAAATGTTGACAAGTATTGTCGAAAGCCTAATTATTTGTCAACCTTTGTAAAGTCTGTAGTTTGAATTGTGGTGGCTTACGCTGCTAGTCAGAAGTCGGTTACTGATATCCCTTACTACTCAAGAAACCCAGAACATATTTCTTATGGTACAATGTTCAAATTAATCCAAACGCATTCAACAATGTCTCAATTGATATTCTATTATTTCACCTAATATTTATCACACGTCCTGGTTGGTTAGATTAGAACATCTAACTGTGACTCCAGTGGATCCCCAACACCAGTGTGTGGGCACAACAATTACAACAGGAGCTTCCTTTAATGAACCCAGCTCCAACTCCTGTCAGAGATCAAACGATAAGTCACATTTGATAATGAGAACATACTCAAATCAAAGTTTTTTCTTGGTGAGGATGTGAGAGTTGAGACTACCAAAAAAAGTTTGATGGCTATTCACAGTAGATCAATCAGGATTGCAACAATAGGTAATGTGGATGACTAACTTACATTGATATCAGTAAGACATCGCAAAGTGAGATTACTGAAGTAACTAATCCCAGTCTGCGTCGAAAAACCCAGCATCCCTCATCTCGGAGTAATATGCATTGTCCAAGAGAAACTCTTCCTCCTATAACATTGGAACCAATGGAGATTTCAGTTTTATATTTGCGAATCATGATTTTCCAAATATCTGAAAGATTATATAGCTCAATTACCTGGAAAAAGTCAGCTAGGAAAGTTGTGTACAGGAGAGGGAGATAAAGGGAATGATATACAACGACAGACACACTAAATAACCTGTCAAATATACACATGAAGCAAGACGAGCATTATAAGTGGTGTAGTTATGAACTCTATCAAAACATAGATTTTTACTAGTCATATTTGCGTAAAACAAAAGTCGATTCATGAATTGAGCCACATTACGTTCGGCAGATTGACATACCAAAACCCAAAACCAGCACCAAAGAGAGCAATTACACAGGCAAACGATTCAGCAGCATTCACAGCGAACATTGCCAGGATGTAGTGGTAGAATGCTGGTCTGGCTGCAGTTAAAAGAAAAACTTTGTATCAACATTGGATTGGATTTAGGAGGATCAAAATGTTAACACATCTAACATGTTTAGAGGGACTTACGGGGCAACTTCTCTCTCCATCTTGCAAAATGTATAAATGCAATGTAGCCATAGATAGACACAAGGATAAGCTCGTGGATAGACAACAAGATCCATTTTCCTTTATGGTTAGAATCTTCAGTGTTCATGAATAGTGGGACACTGAACGCAGATACACATAATGCCTGTGTTCAAACATCACAAATATTGGACTCAAAATGTCCAAAATTTAAAGGTCTAGCATCAATATAAAACAAAAAAAGCCAATGACAAAAGATATTATTATAGATAACATAATCATGGCACACATTGAGTTTACCTTAAAAAGACTATCCACGACTACTACCATTCCTGATATTGTAAAGGTGCGTAAGAGACTTTCCAGGCCACTTGCATAATCTTCTTGAAGCAAGAATGCTATTAAGCTGATCTCCAAACAAAGCATAGAAGAAGTTGTGAATAAAGATAGCTGATTCCAAGCACCTTCCTTTCCAGGAGTGCACTGCCACATCTATACAGAGGTTTCACAACCTAGTCAATAGACGCCACACCCATTATCTCAGAACTTTCACATATTTTCTCTAAAAACAACCCTAATTGGCTCCATTTATATCTAGTTCCAGTACATTAAAAAATCTTTAAAGTCAATACACTCCACATCAATACAACCCATTTATATTTAGTTCCGGTAAATGATTAAAGAAAATGATTAGAGTTCGTCTATCCTGCTGTGTATCCGTTAGAACTAAGTATGCATTCATTTGAAAAAGTATCTATTCATTTGAAAAAGTTCGCGTATAAGGATGCGGATACAATAACAACTTCTCGCGTCTCAGAAGGGAGCAATATCGTACTTTCTAATTCCAAAACAAAACTAAAACCTCTAACTTCAAAACAAAGCCAAAAGCTTTAACACATCTTTCCTCGTACTCATCAAATAAACGCACTTCAACATCTAATCCAAAAAGAAATTGTTTCCACAACCCCATAAGCCTTAAACAATCAGACAACAGATTAACACATTTAAATAAATACCTGTAGAACACACCAAGCAAAGTTAAGAAGAGCAGCTGTCCAAAGAAGTACAGAATAGCTCATCATAATCCAAGACCTTCCACTAAAAGTCTCTTCAAATTCCTCCTCACACCATACCCTAAATACATCAAAAACATCCCTGATGCAGCCACCAAGACAGCATCATGAAATAGCCTATGACACTTTATACCCTGATCGTCGATTGTGGGTGCGAAGCTGGAGATGGGTGCGAGAGATTCGGCTACCTGAGGCTGGGGTGCATTTCCGACAACAACGACGCTGTTGTTGAATCGCATACTTTTAAGATTTCTTAAAAACCCCACAACTTGATTAGGGTATTTTAGCGATCGGGGTGATGTTTGATAACATTGGATTTTGGAATTTTCGGTCGGTAGGATTTTGGAATTTTCAGTCGGTCGGATTTTGAAGATAATCCCTCCGTCCCGCTTTGTTTGTCCAAAAGCACAAAATGCACGGTAATTAAGGTAGAAAGAAGGTATAAAATGTGTGGTTGAGAATAAATGATTAATAAATAAATGAGTAAAAAGTAGAATGTGTGGTTGAGAATAAAGGAAAGTGGACAAACTTAAGGGGACACTCAAAATAGAAAGTGGACAAACATTATGGGACAGAGGGAGTATCGCGTAAAATAGCGACGAGAGGAATAGTTTAGGGACTAATTATTAATATTATATAAATATAAGGGGTAATTTGATTAAATTCAAACTAAGGAGGCTACTTTGCTATTTTCTAAAATTGTTCTACTTCAAGTAGGAATCGGAGTATAAAGTATAAACACTCGGAAGGAAGCTAAGTTCATAACGAAATCGACGAAACGATGTCGCACAACGCATCCACGACGGCCAACGATCCCCGGCAGCCTTCTGCGGCGAAGCCCTTTGTGGCTAAGGCGACTGATCCGCAAGACCTTCCGATCGACTATGCCGGCTTTATTGCTGTCGTATTCGGAATCGCTGGCGTCATGTTTAAAGTTAGTTATGACACATTCTCAACCATTCGCTATCAGAATAGTATTGTTAGGGTTTTGATTATGAATTATTGATTTGTATGTTATAGCTTTAGTTTTAAATCTGATTAACATACTGATTAGATAAGATTGATGTTGTTGGTAATGAAAACTAAAAATCTGTGTGGTTTTTGTTTTTGGTTTTTGGACTTGTTATTACGTGTTTCAGCTTGATTTATTTAATGTGCAGTATAAGCTCAGCTCTTGGCTCGCTCTGATATTCTGCGCCCAGTCGCTTGCCAACATGAGGAATGTTGAAACTGATTTGAAGCAAATTTCTATGGCTATGATGTAAGTTCTTAATTCTATATCTTATTGGGATTTGCAAGCTCAGAGTTCCTAGGCCATCATTGTACTCGAATTTTGATTTGTTTTGGTTGCTTAAAATTTGAATGCTTATACAGATTGGTATATATGTTCTCCTGTTCTTTTGTTAACTGGTTAAATAGATTGATGTTTATAACTAATGTTAAGGTTACTTTGTATGCACTTTACGATATCTAGCATCATTGTCTAGTTTGTTTGGTGGAGTTTGACATTGTTACAAAATACTATATAGCCTTTGGTGTAAATTAAGACATCTACTTGCATCCGTAGTTACTTTATCATGTCTGGTTTCAGACTGTCAAACTGCTGCCAAGTGTTCTACACAGTCATATTATATATATTTTTCATGAAAGTTAATTTTCCATGAACTCGCTGCTATTGTATCTAATGTTTGGTGTTTCAAATTAAATCCTCAATCAATCTTCATTCTCCACACAACACATTTATTCATCGAGTAACATTGCTGTGAACATGAACTGTACTTATTATACGAGCTCTACTTTTTAAGTTGAAAATACGGTGCGTATTTCCTTTTTAGGGACTCAGTCTGTAAGATTAGCAATATGTAATACCTCATATTACAAAAAAGTTCTTGATGTCTTCATATTTATGTGGCTAACAACCTCTCTAGTGATTTATGACAGTAGTGTGAAATTTTTACACTTGCAGCAAATCAATTTTGGTTATTTATGAATATGATTTACAATTAGTTGCCCCAAATAAATTTTGATTGTTTGTTTACATGTTTTGTAATGAGTTGTTGGTGAACAAATGTCGTTGCCTGATTTAGGTCTTATCACTAACAAAAAGATATAAAGCCACATTGTAGATTTAAGAAGTCTGTACCTTCAGAATTTATATTTTCGTAAATTGTATACAGGTTTGCTGTAATGGGATTAGTTTCCAACTACCTAGGACCTGCGAGACCTGGTGCATAAGGCTGAAGTGAAAGATCAATAGTAATGGTCTTCCAATGGAATAAGAACACTAGCAGTCAATTAAAATGTATTCAACTGAAATGATGTAGCTTATACATTTATATTGAAGGAGACTAGTATTGACCTTGTTTACCAAATCTGGAAATATAAGTAAAGACTCGTGAGGCATTGAACTGCAGTGTCCTCTCATCTGCAAATTACCTTTCAGTTCACCACAAAACATGGACTGGTTGATGAATCATTTGATCACGGGCAAGCAGCCACATGTAAGTCTCAGTGCCATTTGCAACATAAAGTCATTGTGATTAGCTTTGCAAGTTTTTCCCTGGTGCATCCGCTATTAACTTGTATTGGTTCATCAAGAAACTTACAATCATGGACTGATATCAAGTTTCGCAGAACAATATAAATTATAAATTGGTAGTGTTTAATGCGTCGTCAACTACAACATATAATTAAACCTACATCAAACCACTTACCACACATTACTAACTAATATGTTTCTATCAAAGTTTTGAATCTTCTGTAGTCACTACAAAAACCCTCATGAATTCAAGGAATGGGCAATAGAATTGGAAACAACAGCATCAATTGAAATGATAAGCAATTCTGAAAAAGCAAATAATTAAGTTAGCTTGCACCAGGTTCTAAGATAATCTGATACCCAAGGAGAACTGGGACCAGAAACATAAGGATCCATTTAATTATCCTGAAGTTTATTAAATTCACATTATGAAATGTCATTTGCAAGAAGCTCATAGTAGCAAGCAGTTTGTTTTATGGAACAAAGTTCATCTGCTCTTCTTTCTGGCACTTCCAAGCCATGGATGAGTGCCTGTCAACAGGAAAAAACACTTGGCTCAGTGTTCAGTCACTTTATTCAGTAGAATGGTTAACTTCGTAATTCATTTTCCAAAATATAAAAAAACATAGTCTGTACACTTACTAAAAATCTAACTTCAGACAGTGAAAAATATGCGATAATACGGTAAATGACAAATATGAATCCAGGTTTTTGGTCTGAATGGAAAAATACATCCTGTCAAGGTCTCATGGGTAACATTTTAAGTTGCAGATAAAAGAAAGAAAGACAAGTACTCTTAGTTTCATAGAACGTATGGTCATAGATCCCTGTATAAGTGTTGAGTCAAAATAACTCTCAGAATGTCAGAGGAACTAGTAAAACATGGTTTTTGGTCCTCCCATGAACAAGATAACACACGAATGAATGACTAATATCTTTAAACAGGCGATTAGGATTTAGGAATACCATCAACCAAAAGAAAACTGAAAAATCAATGGAGATAACAACGTCGCAGATTTTTTTAGTGCTAACAACTCAAATCTACATAAACAACACAAAATCACATCAGCTGCGCCCTAGGGCCTAAGCTGCTCCAAATGAATCATAACTTCACAAAGCTACTTATTTAGTATTTGTGATTTATCAGCACTACACATTTTTTTACAAGAAGTGACCTCAGTAAGCAAAATCAACTTCAGTTAGCCACAGCAGGTGGAAAAAGGATAACTCAACTGTCGTGTCAATCCAAATTAATACTTGTGTAGCCATACCTGAAAATCACATAGCAGTTCACTCTTCTTCCACTTCCGCAACAACTTTAGGACCTGAACAACAATTCCAAGTAGAAGAATAAATAATAATCAATGCGCCAGGAACTACAAAAACACTTAGTTATCGAAGCTACATACACAATCACTGCTACATAATTTTCTGAAACTAACTACAAGTCCTCTATAAAGAATATCAAAACAGAAACCCTTGATTCACAAGAAACACACTCTACACAAACAATCAAAACAAATCTCCATCCAAAATAACCAAGACCAAACACAATTAAAACAGAACCAACCGTGTGAGCAGGATGACGGCCGTCCTTGCCCCAACCGATTCCACGAGTAGAGTCAAGGTACTGACGCACAAGATGACGGCATTTCTGAAGATGATTGATGCCTTCAACACGATAACACCACCTGAGGCGTTCACGGAGGATCTTAGACTTCTCGATATCAATCCATTTCTCTCTGACTATATGCTCACGCATCTCCAGCATCGCCACCGGATCCTTGTACGGATTCGATGGATCGAAGTCATCTGGCGGCGTTTCATCGAACTCCGGAACTCCTTTCTTTCTCCCCATTGCGATTTCCCCGATCGATTCAACGCAACTCCGATACTGAATTGAACAAAGTCGGAGTTCCGAGCGACTTGTTTTGGGCTTGGGCTGTCCGCGATTCTGATTCGCGGCCCACTTACCTCGAGATCCATTAAATGTTTAGGTGGCCAACGGTTAGAGTTATAAGTTATAAATCAATCAAAATAATACTGAAGTCAAAATTGCTATGTAGGTTTAAGATTACAAAAAGGCAATGCTAACAAACTGAATAGGATGTTAAAGATTGGCTTTAAATAGTCAGAGAACAAATCTATCAGCTTTAAATTGGCAGAATTCAGCTACTAGTAATCTGAGGGAAGCTAGCTATCTGTTGCGGCATCTGTCTTTCCTTTGCGTGATCTCTTCCTAGTCCTACTCCGGGATCTCATACCATCAGCATTACTTTTGTCACCCTGTTTTGGATGTTGCAACAAATGTCAGTTTTTGAAAGCACCAACTGTTTGTGGTACACATTTTTAGCAGTAACAGATGACATAAATTGTCAGGTAAACAACCCAAGCTTTTAAAATATACCAAAAAAGGATTATCTAACTATTTTATGAAGGAAGAGTTCCACAGTGAACACAAGAAGTGCAATAACAGCTTATAAGAGTAAAATGTTTTATCAATTAACCCATGAGGACTCAAGGCCAGATAACAACTCAGTTTAACTAGGTTCTTCAATAGTTTAAAAATACAAATCTCATTTTCAACACAATAAAAGCCAAGTATAATGATTATGATGTATAATGATGAATAAACAGTCTAGACACAGGAAAGAACTCACAGTATTTTTGGCACCTTCGTCTTGAGTCTTAACCTTTTTCTTTTTGCATGAGAGGGGATTTGGGGCCTGAAAGAGATCAGCAAAACAAAACGTTTATATAAGATCATAAGGTATTATATTCATTTGTAAACTCCATCAGAACTCTTTTATATCATAGGTAAGGCCTCTATACCACGACTCCTGCATTACAATTTTCACGCAATCAGTTTTCTAATCTTTTTACTCTCTGCTTGTTTCTAGGAAAACTGGGTGGAAAGAAAAAGTGATTTTCTCATGGAAATTTAAGTGGAAACTGTATACTACTTTCTTCCTTATTGTTCTTAATTTCAATGGTAAACCAAACATGTTAAATCACTTTATCTCTAACTTTCTTTCCATCCCTAAAACTTGCCACGAACAAAACGGGGTTTTAAGGTATGTTTTAATCGGATTTAGAGGAAGTTAATGTGAAGATTTGGCAAACAAACCGAAGTGGGAAACAAAATGACTAACATGGAACCAATATCATGATGATAGTTAGTACCTTGGCTTTCTTCCTCTTAAACTGAGGTTTATCAGATACCCCCAAACCCTTCCTTTTACGGTCTACATTTTTCTTGCCATTCTGTCTGAAAGAAAGTTTGGAACTTTCACTGCCCTCCTCGTCACTTAAATCTCCATCACCGACTCCACCAGTTTCTGAATCTCTATCTACTCTCTTCTTCAACAGCTTATGTTCCAATTTTGTCATATGCAAGCGTTTCTCTTCAGAAGCTGCAGCAAATTCTTTCTGAAAAGCTGATGGAGATTCCAACAAAACTGCTTTGTGTAAACCATACAGTACGGGTACTCCAGGTTTCTACAGAAGTAAATGAAAGTCTATTATATGAAGAATACTGCTCGTGAACCTCTTATTTTCCATCATAGACAATACAATATTTGCTGTGCAAACCTGCTGTAGGTTGCTGCGCATCTCGGCGTCCTGCGTTGCAACAAAGAAATGCTCCGAATTTTCCGCTCCAATTACGTCCATTATGCAGGCCTCTGCCGCTATCCTCTTTTCATGACCACATCTGCCAACAAGTTCATTAGTAATTATAATCGTATAACAAAATTCAAATGAAGTTAGGAATGCCGCTTACCTAGCCAACCCAAGTTTGCGGGCAGCCCTACAAGATTCAAGGTAAGGGTTTTCCATGTGCTCGACCTCATCCTGATTCCACTCTTTTTCTTGTTTTTCTTGTGGGTCTCATAACCAAGGTACTCCAACTCACTAATAACACAACTAGAACAATCCCAAAACTCATACATCAAAACCAACGCTTCAAGCTACGTCACATTAATAAACTCACATGCACCTACAAAAGTTATTATTTGAAACTACCTTGTGGTGAAGAGCTTGGCAGTTCCTCCAAGTACGTCAGATATAGCTTTGTCAGCCGGCATAATGTCTTGGACCAAAAGATGATGTACGAATGTTCCATCGCATAACACTTTAAAAGGCTGTCTGAAACCAAAGCATGTAGTGAAAAACCTAACAGCTCTCCTGTGCTTTTTCTGCCTCTTTACTCTCATCTACCGAATCAACAACAACAAGAGAAATTAAATACGCAAAAATCATCAATAAATAAAAACCTATGGTTTGAGAATTAGATAAAAACCTTTCAACGCGGAGGAGCCGAGACTTAACGACTGAAAAGCGGTGGAGGTGACGGCGGCTATGGTTTGAGAATCTGAGCAGTATTTTGGAGACCGGTGTGTCTGATTGTATTTGATAGGAATCCGGTTTTGGTTCAATTTGGTGCGCGGTCTAATGTAAACGGTTCGACCGGTTTGTTGACACTTGTCTCTTGGTTCAATTTAATATTGTTCTCCATTCCAGTGAAGCTCCACTTTGAAATTCAAGTGGATAGGAATCTTGATTTTTGATTTTGCCCGATTGAATTTACAGAAGTTTCTCAAATGGAACACTCATACCGGTTGTTCCTTTGGGCTCTCTATTACAAAAAGGTGATCTATCTGAGAATACACTGATCCATATCATGACTTTGACCTTCTCCTTTCACTGGATTTCCTTTCCTCCGCTTCTCTTCGTCTTTGCTGTCTGTTGAGAATCAAATTATAGAATGGATGATGGTGTAGCTATCAGCATATTTAAACATTATACAGTAGTATGTATGTGGGTAGAAAAGGAAAATCAAGCTTACGCGAAAGCTGTGTTTCCAGCACTAGCAGCAGCATTAATGGTTGCATGAACAGCAGTCTTTGAGTCGTGTCCCCCGGAAAAATGAGAACCTTGGTCGCCATCAACCTGATAAAATGCGTTTGTTGTTCAGATCCCCATGAAGTACAACTACCAAATATTCATAACAAAACACTATAGTTACTCAATGGCAAAGAAACTAATATATACCTTGTCCCATTTCGATTTCTTGTTTTGCCGACCTTCCCGTGGGACCGCATCTAATGACGATGGACCACTAACAGCCTGATTTGGGACTGTATTTAATAAAAAGCAGAAAATAGTTGAGAATATAGAGGCTGATGATTCAAATACACAAAACAAAACTCTATCTCCTTGGATCCACCCCATGCCAGTATTGTGTTATTTTTAGTACCAGGACTTGGGAGGGAAGGTTCAGTGCTGTAGGTACTATCCCAGGCTGTACACCGCCAACAACAATATCTAACTTTTGATTCTGTTTCCTCTCTTGCTCCTTCCTCTCCAATTCACGTTTCATATCAGCCTCTTATTTAATCACAATGGAAAACAAATTACTCATGATTACTAGGGAAAGGGCATCTTACTAAGCAATGGGAAACAGAATAATGAGGACACTCTTATATTGGTGAAGTGAGTCACTGAGTTGTTTAATAGATCTATTCAACTCTTATAAAAAGTGAATGAGATCCCATGAAGGTAAGACTATGCCAACATTTGATTGCTTTGTAAATAATAGCAGCATAAATAATGTTGTATTTGCAAGAGTATTATGCAGGAGTTCTCTAATTAAGACATGCACATACTATCAAAGCAACATTTTTCTAGACATCTAGAAAACAAGCTAAACATTTTCACTGACTCTATCAAGCGTCAAACTAATATAACAGCAATTCAATTGAAAAGACCACAATGCAAAATGAGCAGTTACATAGAAACTAAATGCTAGGGAGAAAACTAAAAAGTCACCTATTTCATCGTAGTAGTCACTTCTGTCATAACCATGAGGGTCAAATACATCTTTGCCAAAGCAAGATCCTATCTGGTCGATTTCTTGATAAGTCACAGCATGCAACAAGAAATCAGGATTTCGATAAGCCTTCTTGTTGCGGACTTCTTTGTTGAAGCTCTTTCCAGATCTCTTCAAAGCCAGAAATTTGTTGATTTTGTCCTGCAAGACAGGTGGATAATAGGTTACTGGATTATTTCAACATCCAAGTGAAAGGATTCATATAAGACTACTCCTGTTGATACTAACAAAGGGATATGTTGGGAGTCAAGCACTCATCATACAAGCCTATGCATAAGTGCTAACAAGTAATTCGAATTCGTCAGATGGCAAAATGATTTGATTTCAAACCTCAACATTTCAGGTACGCAAAATTGATAATATATCCAATTATATTTGAGTTAAGTAAATAAACAGACTCTCAATGAACACTGCGTCTACTCATCACCTAAAGTGAGAGTTACAGAAACAAAGTCAATCACGATCTTTAATAACGACGCGTTTGATGTATGGGCATTGAGGCAATCATCCTTCTTATTTTGGTTAGCGATGAATTTAGAGATATATAACTTACTTGCAACTCTTGGGAGCACTTCTCTACTGGTGGTGGTGGGAGAAAGAGGTCTAATGGATCCACATCTACATGAGTTTTACCCTCCACGCCATTTGATTCACTCATATCTTCACCTTTGGAGGGAATATTTGATGTCTGGGTTTGAAAAGGCGAAACTGTTGAGGTGCCATTAGTTTCTTCTGTTTCGTCTTTTTGCTGACCATCACCTGATATTCAATAAAACATGGCTACACCATTTACCATGAGCAGTACAAAAGAAAGCTAATACTCAATAATCACTAATGGAAAAATAAGAAAACACAGAGAAGCACATACACCAAATCACAATTCGTGTACCAGAGAGATTAAGCATACCGTTTTCACCAAGAAGCTCTAAATCTCGATTATCTTGACCTGCAGCATTTATTTCTCCTTCCTGCAAAATCAAAACCCAACAAATTTGAGATATACGGAAACAGCCCATACATTAAAAAGATTAAAAAATTAAACTGAATGCCACAAATACCTCAACTGCTTCAGGAGACATAGCAACCTCATCATGGCCATAATCCACAAAACTTAAAGAAGCTTTCTTATCATTCTTTTGCTCAACATTCATCCCAAGCTGCCGAGGAGTACGATCAGACTCAGTAACTCCTTCCTTATCGATCACATTTATCAAATCACCTTCTTCTTCCCTAATAGCCGAGTCCATGTTATCAAATATGCCCTCCTCATTGTCAAGTTCCCGCTCGTCCGACTCCGACTCTGCATCTTCCATATCCTCTTCTTCATCGTTGTACATAGACAACAACGATATTCCAGTCGTTTCCTTCTTCCTCGATCCCATTGGGCAAACAAACCCTAATTAGGGCACAATTCGTGTTTAACAGTGACCGAAATTGTTTCAAAAATCGGCAAATTAAACACTGAGATTCTCTTTCTAAAAAAATTGGATAGGGAATTTGGAATGATATAAAACGGCGTCGTTTGCCGATTTTTGAAACAATTCCGGGTACTGTTGAAACTGGTATGCTTAATCTCTCGGGTATTTTGACGACGTGATCTCTAATCGCTGGATTTTGAATAGCATCTGGATTCTGGATCTCGTCTCGTCAAGGTTGATACTCATCGGAAAGCCCATCTCAAGCCCAACTAAAAATAAGCCCATATAAATAAAAGCCCAATTATCCCAAGCCCGATCAGTTCAATAACAATACTGAATGAATGCCTCTGGCGTCAGCTAGGGTTTGTACAGCGAGCGAAGCCATCAACTGAAGCCGGTCTCCGCTCCCTGGTAATTCTTTCGCGGTTCAGTTTTTGTTCGTTTTCGAAATGAATGCAAACGAACAACTGGCATAAAGATATTGACTACGGTTTTTGATTCAAAAAATTGGTGTTTGTTGTGTAGCAGATTTGTGAACATGTATACTACCAAGAGAAAGATTCAGAAGGATCAGGATGCGGAGCCAACTGAGTTTGAAGAGACTGTTGCCCAGGTCGATATTTTTATAAGTCGTATATTAATGATAAATACATTAAATTGTTGCTTGTATGATTTGTTGTTTACGGTTAGGGTTTATCTTTTTTTATGTAGGCATTTCTTGAATTGGAGAACTCTAACCAGGATTTGAAGAGTGATTTGAAAGATTTGTATATCAATGCTGCAATGTGAGTCTTTTTTTGATTGTTGGTTTTATGGTAATTTAGTTAAGAGTGAGTGTTAATATGATTTGGTTTTGTATGGCTTAGGCAAGTTGATGTTTCTGGTGGCCGCAAGGCTGTTGTTATTCATGTTCCCTTCCGGTTGAGGAAAGCTTACCGTAAAGTTCATGTCAAGCTTGTTAGGGAGCTTGAGAAGAAATTCAGTGGAAAGGTGAGTTTACTGTTTTCTAATTTATGTCATTTTGTATATTGATTCTTATCTCTTAGGATTCATTGGCAGTAATGCCTTTGTGATTTTCTGAGTTAAGTTCTTCGTGATTTCATAATATTCAGACAACATACCATTCATTAATTGTAATATATTGCACCATTTGTAATTTGAAGTATGTTTGTGATCATGTAGAAAACTATATTCAGTATGAAATTGAGAGGTATTCATCATATTTTTGATTTTTTTTCTGCAGGATGTAATTCTAATTGCAACCAGGAGAATTGTGAGGCCGCCAAAGAAGGGCTCTGCTGTCCAACGTCCTCGCAACCGTACTCTGACTGCTGTACATGAAGCAATCCTTGAAGATGTCGTACTTCCAGCTGAGATTGTAGGAAAGCGCATCAGATACCGTCTGGATGGTTCCAAAATTTTGAAGGTACACAATTTCCTTAAACTTATAAACACTGGTATCCATGCATATTTTGTTGTTCAATCGATTTACATTGTATTCTCATCTTCTGTTGTAATTTAACATTGGTCGCGCTTTTATTGACCTCGTTTTTATAATGTTTGGTTGTAGATTTTCTTGGACCCTAAGGAGCGCAACAACACCGAGTACAAACTGGAGACATTCTCTGCAGTATACAGGAAGTTGTGCGGAAAAGATGTCGTGTTTGAGTACCCCATTACAGATGCCTAGAAGATCAGACACTGAGTTCATTGTTTGTTCTCTTGTCTTTTGCATTACTATTTCTCACTTGAAGTTTTGTATGACTTAAGTTGCATTGCCTTGAATGAACAAATTATAAAATCTTTTTAATTTGTTCTTTCAATTTCATGATAAGTTCTTGGATGAAACCTTGAAAAGTCGAAGACATGAAAACCTTAATTAAGGTCACCATCCAAGACATTTTCCGTGCTTATATTAACACCCTTTATTACGTCGATATTGGTGATGGAATGCATGTCGACAAAACAAGAACTTGTCATATAAACCATGTATCAGAAACTTCCACCACCTAATACCAGTAGAACTAGTCCTGCTCGTAAAATATGCTCCAACATGTTAAATAACCCCGAAAACCTGGATAAAAAATAGGGTCAGCGTCCTTTTCCACTATTAAAATGTAACATGGCAAACACTAATGTTTGTCCTTCGTCCCTATCAAATCCAGGGACTCCTTTCCTCATGTTTTACTGCACTTTAACAAATCTGCATTCATATAGATGCTAAAAAATGTCAGCAGATAATGTAATCTCAGAGCAATAGCAAGTAATTCCGATGTATAAATTTTTTCCGATGTGTTCGATAAGAACAGAGTATACTGAAGAGCAAGTAGAAACTGGAGTGTAGACAATGTCTAGTAGTTGAGTTGAGACAGCAATCATACAGCTCAAAAGTCAATTATATATGGTGAGAGATTGTGACCCTTTTGTTGATACTTTTTCATCCTTAGCTTATTTCTTATCATTTACCATTTGATCCTCTCAAATCCATCACTTTTGCTACCTTTCTTTGCTTTTATTATTCCTTTTGAACATGTGCCTTGTCCCTAAGGGCATCCCTTCAAACTGGCACCACACTCAATCTGATCCCACCTCATTTTCACTCATCCTTAACAACTTCTCAAAGCAACCTCCATTTGGAATGCCCTTTGTATGGTATTCAAGAAAATGTGAAGTCAGTGTTCAAATTTGAATAAGAAAATGTTGCGTCGAAATTTGTTTTATTAGAATTAGTAAAAAGGAAAACGGTAAAGAAAGTGACGAGGGTACGACGACTTACTGGTTGGGACCAAAAATATACTTGAACCATTCAAAAGAGGTTGAGCTGAACTCTTCTCATCCAAGTCATGACACACACTTTCTTTCAATCTTTCCTTCTCAATTATTTCATGTCTCCACAAGCACATCTGACAACTTAGCCTCCCATTTGGGTCACATCTTGCTTCTTTCTCATCACAACCATCCCACTTATATCAACCTCTTAAAACCTTGATGCCATTCATCCAATCCATTCATTAAACTCCAACCCTTTGAAACATTTTCTCTGTAGCATTCTTCATCTGTCAGCAAAGCCATCTTGTTTGAATACTTTTTCCCACCCACCAATATGCATTGAATTTCTGTCTTCTTGACTTTCCAAAAATTCTCTTGTTCTTTTTTCCAAGATTGCAAGAATGGCTGTGGATCTTTTTTCTGAGGCAAGCCCACGGTACTCGTTCTCCCATGATATCAACCCGGCTAGCCTCATGCCGCCGTTATCAGATACAAGTCCAATGGACACCGGCTTTGAATTTGAATTTGGGATCAGTGAAAGTCTTGATCAAGAATCATCCTCAGCTGATGAGCTGTTCTCACAGGGCATATTGCGTCCTATACAAATTCGTGAAAAAGTTGCCCCCACAATCAAGCAATCCATACATCCAAGTCCAGCAGCTGATCAACAAGAAATCATAAATGCAGAAATCACTTTAAAACCTTCAGAGGAGGAGGAAGCAAAGGAGAGCGCAAAGGAGCCTGCACAGTTGACATACCTTGAGCCTGAAGAAAAGCCTCAATCAAAACCGTCATTCTGGAGTTTCAAAAGAAGCAGTAGCCTGAGCTTCGATGGGGAAAGCAAGAAGAGCATTTTATGCTCATTACAAAGTCTTTCAAGAAGTAACTCAACCGGGTCGGTACCAAATTCAAAGAAAACAATGCAAAACAAAGACAAGGTTACAACTTCCAACCCAAGTAAGCATCCACCTTTACCAAAATCCTCATCCACCTCATCTTCCTCTTCCTCGAGCCTTTCTAGTTTCTACCATTACCACCAGAAACCACCAAACTCTAAAGGGTACTATGCGGGAAGTTCATACGGCACCGGAGGATCTCGAGCAAGTTCTGTTTTAAATGTCCCTCCTCCTTACATTTCAAATACCAACTTATTCGGTTTAGGCTCCTTATTCCGAAATGGGAAAGACAAAAAACCCAAGAAATAACTCCATAAACACCCTTCACATGACAATCCGGTAAAGCTCAACAAACCTGGTTTCAAACTCATTACCAGCTTCACCAGACAGGTTTACATGGAGGTGGAAAGTGATCATATGACAGACAACAAACAATGTGTTCCTGAATTGTTGAATGGGTCATGAATTAGGTGGTTTTAAGAAGTCATTGTTTTGTGTTTTTTATGTAGCTTTTGTAAATGAAACATGTCACAAGGTTTGAGGGGTCACCTGAGAGCAGGTGGCCTCCATTCGATGCTTGTCATTTTCTCCAGTTTTTCCAGCATCTATTTTGGACTTTCTAAGATTTGAACTTGTAAATATGTTTACACTCTTCAAGCAGTTGAAATTCTCACCAGAATGGAATCAGCAAACCTAAAGTTGGATCACCTTCTCCACCTAAAATTTTCCAAACCCAAAAATGAGTTCTCCTATTTGAGAAATCCTTGAAAGAGAAAAAGATGAAACATGAAAGAAACAGAGAGGTGACAAAAGACAAAAGGAAAAGAGACATCACAACAAAGCAGCACTGATAGTACACTGGACAAAAATGAATGATCATCCTTTCATATAGTGTGATGTGTTGATAAAACTCCCAACTTATCATCAGTGATTGTCACCGTAAGGTTTATCAGTTGGAGTGTTGTACTACTGTTCACTATTGATGATTCAGTCCATTCTCTTGACTCCAAGGCCCAAGTTTAATTTCTGGTTAATTGACTTTTCCACATGGAACTGAAAATGGGCAGCTTCTAAGAACTGATATGGAGGCTGGAGCTGAGAATAGTTGACTGGGGAAAGTAAGCACAATCCAGCACTTGGAAGACTTTCTTGGATGCTGAATAATTGTTGAATGCTTCAGAGACGCCGAGCTGAGTATCATTATAATAAGAAAGCCATGGAATTCTCGCAAAATACTATTTACTTTGGCAGCTGACTCTTCCCTCCTAGCATCAATTAAAGGTCGAGGTACTGAGCAGTTTTACTCAAATCTTCAACAAGATTTCAGAAAATAAATTACAAATAGGATGAGAATTTTTTTACCTTTCTATCTTGGTTGATTAGGCTTCACAAAACCTGAATGATATCTCCTGCCACATTTTCCAAAGATGGACGTCATAAATGATAGTGGAATTCCAGCAAAACCCTGAGGACGATGATCATGGGACCGTGGTCTACAATGCAGACATTATCCAAGAAATGAAACCAAGATGATGTCCACTTACACATCTAGCTTGTTGATGAAAGAATAGCCCATAAATGCAGGAAAGGTTAATAAGAAAAAGGAAACAATATTAAGCATAAACACTAAATAAAACATGTGGAGAACTATCTGAAGAATAACCGATGCACTGGTTTTCCAAGCATTCAAGCAACATATATATACATTCTCAAATAAGACCCTGGATTTCAGGCAAACATTATTCTCTTAGACTCTTACGTCACAAGATGTTGCACTACGCAAATACTAACTATGCATTGCAGAGAACACGACAAAGCTGAACTTAATTCTACTAATCAAATTCCTGGTTTTTCACATGGAGTACTTTTACCCCTACATCACATTCAAATGCAAAAGAAGTCGACATATTGAGCCACCTTCATCTTCAGTAAAAATCTTCAACTATTTTCATATTCACATCCCTGCCCAAAAAAGACAGTACTTTAGCCATTGCATTCCTATCAACAATCATAATTACACCCAAACTTGTATAATTTTTGTAATTCAAAAACCGAACAATCAATGCAAGTCACAAACAGACTGATTACAAAGTTCACACATGAATAATATTCGAGTCCAACTAAAATTGGGAAAATGCATGAACCAGGCTAATATTTGAAAGGATAAGGATGCACCTTTGATCATGATTCAGGAGCTTCCGGCACATCATACCTCTCTGGGGTCACTTCAGTCAGCCAAAATCCTGGGAAAAGCGTCTGCATTTGCACACAAAAAAACCATTAATGTCAGATCCTCCAAACCCAAAACCCCAAAACCAACAAGGAATAAGAATAGCACAAGATCACTAACACCACAAAGAAATTTCAAAAAAAATAATGTCAACGCAATCTAAAGTTGCAATCTTTCAAAACATGGAAGGATCAATGAATGTATCAGAAACACACTATCACAAAAATAGAATGAAATCAGATAAGAGGCAAAGGGTTCAATCCAACTCACCTCTAATTCCTTTTGAACTGCCCTCGGCCGCTTCTTAGGGCGTCGCGGTGGCTTAATCCCAATCATCATCAGAAAGTCATCCTCAACCTCCTCCCTCTTAAGCGCCACCCTAAACCTAACCTTCTCCTCAATCCCACCTCTCACCCTCTTAACCGGCGACGATCTCTCCCCAACAACTTTCCTCTTCTCCACCACTTCCGGAACCGGCGCCGGCAACCTCCTCGTCCTGAGATTCCACGGCCGACACTCCTCCACCGCCTTCTCCTTATTTCGTTCCTCATCGCCGCCGCCACCGACGACGACCTTAAGATTATCCATCTTCAGTTTGAAATCGAGCATCAACCTCTCACCAATAGCTTCAATCTGACTCCCTTCGTCCGATCTGTGAACTCGATCGGATCGGTTAGGTTGTTGTGGATCATCCGGTTTCTTGCAGCGCAGGTATCTCTGCGTCCCCCATCTGAGCCGCGACGGGAGTTTGAAATTGTGGAGTGGGTTTGACCTCTCCGGCGTCATAAAGATCGGATTTTGATCGGTCGAACTCGGAAATGGTTAGGGTTGCGGAGGCAGAGCGAGCGTAGACGTTGAGAGAAGAGGAAAATTAAAAATACAAGAAAATAATATATTTTGATTTTTCTGGAGAGAAAATCGGAGAGACGAAAATTGGAAATTCGCCGGGAAAGGATTTATTTATTTATTTTTATATGATGGTAGAGTGGACGGAGGGTTTCCGATTTTATTTAAAATATTTAATTTGAGTCTGACGCTGTAACTACCAAGCCCACGTGGGCTGACCAATTCGGCCCAATTTAGTTATTGGGCTTTCTTTGATAGGCTATACAAAAACTTGGTTTAATTGTTGATAGTTAAATCTTATCTTCCATAGTCTCATCCAGCTTCTTGAATGTCTAAACTCATTAGCAAAATGACTTAATTCCAACTCGTGATAAATGTTTAAATGTTTATTTGAAATTAATTTTCTTAAAAAAAGGAAAAACAAGACATGCAATTCGATGTATCTCTGTGTTTTATTTTCCAAACAAGTCTGATTGTAAAATTTTGTAAACTCAGAAGACATGCAATCCGACCACCACTTCGAATCCTTAGGCTCTCAGAAAATGGAACCAAACCCATCTCCCAACCTCCCTATTCAAGCCACCAAAATGTTGGTGGATTCAAGCAATGGAGATCAAGACAAACCCATCAGCAGAGAACTCAAGTTACAGCTTTTCTTAGCTGGGCCTTTGATCTTTGTCAATCTGTTTATGTATGGTATGAATATTGTCACTGTGATGTTTGTTGGCCATGTTGGCGTCTCGGC